>JAQZBX010081159.1:0-13715 GCA_029593785.1 Cabassous unicinctus | reverse complement strand
CCGCAAAAAAAAAAAAATTAAGACCTAGAAAAAGAAAGAAAGGAGAAGAGAAAAAAGAATTTTTAAAAAAATAAAAAAAAATAAGATGGAAAAGGAACCTTAAAACAAGAAGGAAGAAAAGAAAAAATAAATAAGAGTGAAAAATCATAAAATAATAAAAAGGATTAAGAATAAAGTATGTGGGTGGAATAAAAAAATAAAGAGGCAAAAAAAAGTTAGAATAAAATAAAAGATGAGAAAGATGAGAAGAGAGGGAAAAATTGAGGTGCTAACAAGAGAAGATGGAATGAAGGAAACACATCAGAAGGAGGAAAAATGAAAGAAAGAAAAGAAATATACTAAGGAGAAAAGAGAGAAAAAAGGCAACAAAAAAAACTACAAAAAAATACCAAAACAGATAAAACAGCCTTCCCTCTCAGGCTGCCAGTGCTCACCTATCAATTTCCTTGCAAGGCTTCCTGCAGTTTTTGGAGGAGGATTGCAACCTACCATTCCCTATTCCACCATCTTGGAGCTCTCCATTTCTTTAAAATAGTAGCCATTTTAGTGGGTGTGAAATGGTATCTCAGTGTGGTGTTGATTTGCATTTCCCAAATAGCTAATAATGTTAAGCATGATTTCATGGGCTAATTGGTGAATTGTATATCTTCTTTGGAGAAATGTCTATTCAAGTTTTTGCCCACTTTTTAATTGGATTATTTGTCTTTTTGTTGAGATGTGTCCAAAATGTGTTCATCAATTGTACCAAATGTACCACACTAATGAAGGATGTTGTTAATGTGGGAAAACGTGGGAGGAGTAGGGAGTGGGGCATATGGGACTGCCCTATATTTTTATGTAACATTTATGCAATCTAAGTATATTTTTAAAAATAAAAATTAAAAAGTATATTTTTAAAAAAGAAACAAGGTCCTGAAGATGCTTCTCTATGTCTTCTTCTAGAAGTTTTATACTTTGAGTTCTTATATTTAGGTTCTAAATCCATGTCAAGATAATAGATTATGGAGAGAAGTAGAGGTTCATTTTCATCCTTGTGCATATGGGTATCCAGTTTTCCCAGTACTATTTGTTGAAGAAACTATTTTTCCCCACTAAGTGGACTTGCCACCACTGTCAAAAATCAATTGACTGCTGTGGTAGTTTTGAACTGTATATACCCCCAGAAAATAGTGTCCTTAGAGCTAATTCATTTCTGTTGGTGTAAACTTATTTTAATTAAGACAATTTGACAAGTTTATTTTAATTAAGTTGTAGCCCCAGGTGAGCTTAATCTTCCTACCTGAGTCTTTTATAAGAGATTTTAGACAAATTCTTAAAACACAAACTTCCTACACTGACTCAAGAAGAATTAGAAAATCTCAACAAGCCAATTACTAGTAAGTAGATTGACTCAGTAATCAAAAAGTCCCAGCAAAGAAAATCCCAGGACCAGATGCCTTCACAGGGGAATACCAAACATTCCAAGAAGACTTCACTCCAATTCTACTCAAACTCTTCTAAAAATTGAGGAGGGGGAAAACTCCCTACATCATTCTGCCAATATCACCTCATATCAAAGCCAGCTAAAGATACCACAAGAAAAGAAAACTACAGACCACTATCTCTTTGAATATGATACAAATACCTTCAACAAAATTCTAGCAAACTGAATCCAACAGCATATTAAAAGAATTATATACCATGATCAAGTGGGATTTATCCCAGGTATGCAAGGATAGTTCAACATAAGAAAATCAAGTAATGTAATACACCACATTAATGCAATGAAGGAGAAAAAACACATGATCATCTCAATCGATGCAGAAAAGGTATTTGAAAAAACCAGCACCTATCCTTGATAAAAAAAAAAAAAAAATACTTAGAACACTAGGAATGGAAGGAAAATTCCTCAAGGTGATAAAGGGCATATTGAAAAGCCCACAGCTAAAAACCACTTAATGGTGAAGGACTGAAAGCTTTCCCTCTAAGATCAGGAACAAGACAAGGATACCCATCATTACCACTGTTATTCAACATTATACTGGAAGTTTTTGCCAGAGCAATTAGTCAGGAAAAAGAAATAAAAAACCCATTTGTAAATAAGATCTTTGAAGATGTTATTAGTTAATGTGAGGCCAAAATGAATCAACATGGATCTTAATCCAGAATGATTGGAGTGTATATAAGGTGAAGAAAGTTGAACACAGGGGTAGGAGACAGAAGGATAAGAGATGACCATGTGACAGAGATAGAGACTGAAGAATAGATTGCCAGCAAGCCACCAACCAGAATGCTACAGACTTTGGAGAAAGCATGATCCTGCCAAAACCTTAATTTTGGACTTCTAGCCTCCCAAAATGTAAGGTAATAAATTCCTGTTGTTTAAACTAACTAGTCTGTTGTACTATGTTACAACAGATCTGGCAAACTAAGACAGAAGGCTTAATATTGCTAAGATGGGAATACTCCCAAACTGATCTACAGATTTGATGCTATCACAATCAAAATCCCATCTGCCTTTTTTAAAGAAATTGATAAGCTGACCTTAAAATTCAAATGGAAACTTGAGGGACCAAAAATAGCCAAAACATTCTTGAAAATGAATAACATATTTAGAGGACTCACACTTACTGATTTCAACACTTACTACAAAGCTACAATAATCAAGATCATGTGGTACTCACATAAGCATTGATATATAGATCAATGGAATAGAATTGAGAATTCAACAATAAAACCTCATATTTATCATCAATTGATATTTGACAAGGGTGACAAGACAATTCAATGGAAAAGAACTATCTTTTCAACAAAGGATACTGGGACAACTAGATATACATTTGCAAACAATGAATTTATATTTCTGTGTTACACCATATGCAAAAATTAATGCAAAATGGATCACAGACCTAAATGTAAGAACTAAAACTAAAAATCTTAGAAGAAAGCACAGGAATAAATTTTCTTGACCTAAGGTTAGGAAGATTTCTTAGAGATGGCATCAAAAGCACAAGTGGCAAAAGAAAAAAAGATAAATTGGACTTCATCAAAATAAAAATTTTGTGTTTCAAAAAACACCCTCACAAAAGTTAAAATACACAACACACAATGGGATAAAATATGCTCAACATCATTAGCCATCAGGGAAATGCAAACCAAAACATCAATGAGATGCCATTTCACATCCACAAGAATGGCTGCAATTAAAGAAAAATAGAAAGTGTTGGAGAGGTTGTGGAGAAATAGGAACACTCATGCTTTGCTGGTGACAATGTAAAATGGTGCAACCACTGTGTAAGATAGTTTGGCAGTTCCTCAGAAAGCTAAGGATAGAGCTACCATATGACCCAGCAATGCCAATACTAGATATATATCAAAAAGAATTGACAGCAGAGACTCAAACAGATATTTGCATACTGATGTTCATGTGACATTGTGGCAGTTTGATATTATTTATGAATTCCAAATAGAAATATTGATTATGTTTGTAAACTGGTCTGGTTCCTCTGGATGTGATAACCCTTTGATTACATTAGATTCAGCTGAGATGTCTGGTTAAATTATGTTAAGATTAGGGCTTTGATTCAACCATGTCATTAGAGTACAACTCAGCGTTAAGTTGTACTTAACCTCCTTGGTGGGCTGATAAAACAGACTCTCTCACAAAAGTAGATACACAAAGAAGAAGAACACAGAGGAAGAGAGACAACTCATTAGACAGGATCCTGCAGCCTCAGGAAGAAAGATGAGCCTGATAGTCTACAGCTGACCTTGTGAAGAGACCATGCAGCTGAGCCCAGAGAGAAATGAACCCTGGGGAGAGAGAGGAGACTTATGACAGCCTACAGCTGAGATCGGATGAAGTTGGGACCATGGAGCCTTAAGAGGAAAAAGGAAGGCTGAACCCTCACAGACATCGCCCGCCATCTTGCTTCAACATGTGGCAACAGAGTTTGGTAAGGAAGTAACCTTGAGTTGGACTCTTTAGGGCCTTGTAATTGTAAGCTTCTACCCCCAATAAATACCCTTTATAAAAGCCAACAGATTTCTGGTACTTTGCATCAGCACTCACTTTTGGCTGACTAATATAGACGATATTCACAATTGCTAAAGATGGAAGCAACCCAAGTGTCCATCAACAAATGAGTAGATAAATAAAATGTGGTATAAACACACAATGGAATATTATTCAGCCATAAAAAGGAATGAAGTCCTGATACATGTGACAACACAGATGAACCTTGAAGACATCATACTGAGTGAAATAAGGCAGATACAAAAGGACAAATATTGTATGATTTCACTGATTTGAAATAATTAGAATAAGTAAACTCATAGATTCAGAATCTAGAATATAGGTTACCAGGGGATGAGGAGGTGGTAAGGAATGGGAAGTAAAGGCTTAAATGTACAGTGTTGTTATTTGAAATGATGTAAATGTTTTGGTAATGGATAGCAGTGATGATAGCACAACATTGTGAATGTAATTAACAGTACTGAATTATATATTGAATGTAGTTAAAAGGAGAAGGTTCAGGTTGTATATATTTTACTAGGATAAATTTTTTTTTTAAAATCCATGAAACTGCACAACACATGCAGTTTCTAAACTAAACCATGGACTACAGTCAGTAGTACAATTATAAAAGTGTGCTATCATCAATTGTAACAAATGTTCCACACCAATTCAAGGTGCCAAAAATAAGGGGTATATGGGAATCCTGTATTTTATGCATAATTGTTCTGTAAATCCACAAATTCGCTAATAAAAAATAACAAATAAATAAAGTAAGAACTGATGATGCAGGACATTTTATGCCATTTTTCCATTGGTTATTGTAAGTCATGCATTTTTGTCCCTCAATTTTTCCATTACTGCTTACTTTCATATTTATTTGATATTTGTATAAACCATTTTGAGACTCTACTCATTTCCTTCTCTATATGTTTTTAAAATTATTTTTTTGTGCTTACCATAGGGTTTAAATTTAACATCCTAAATCTATAACAATTTCATTTGATTTTATACTAGCTTAACTTCAATAGCACACACATACACTATTCCTATACTTGTTCATCTCCCCACTTTTGTTGTTCTTGCCACAAATTTTATCTTTACACCTTGTGTGTCCAAAAATATAGATTTATCATTGCTTTTTATGGATACACATTTTGAATTCTGTAAGAGATAAAAAGTGTACTTACATATCAAAAATGCAATAGTACTGGCATTTATAATTACCCATTTGGTTACCTTTACCAGAGATCTTAATTCTTTATGCTACTTTGATCTACTATCTAGTGTCCTATCCTTTCAGTCTGAAGAATTTCCTTTAGCATTGCTTATCAGGCAGGTCTAGTGGTGACAAACTCCCTCAGCTGTTATTTATCAAGGAACATCTTATTCTCTCCCTCATTTTTGAAAGAGTTTCATAGTATATAAAATTATTTGTTGGTAATTGTTTTCTTTCAGCACTTTAAACACTTCATCCCACTACCTTCTTGCTTCCATGGTTTCTGATAAGAAATCAGCACTCAGTCTTATTGCAGCCCCCTTGTACATGACATGTTGCTTCTATCTTGTATCTTTCATGATTTTGCCCTTTTCTTTAGCATTCAACGGCTTGATTTTAATGTGCCTAGAATTGAATCTCGTGAGTTTATCCTGATTGGTGTTTTCTGAGCTTTTTGAATGTGTATAGTCATAAGTTTCAATAAATTTGGGAAGTTCTGTTATTATGTATTTGAATATTTATTCTGCCCCTTTCCTTTTCTTCTCCTTCTGGGACTCCCAATATACCAAGTGTATATTGGTACACTTGATGCTGTTCCACAGGTCACTTTTCTCCATTTTTTTTTCTTTCTGCTTCTCAGCCTGAATCATTTCAAGTGTCTTATCTTTGAGTTCACTGATTCTTCTGCTGGCTCCAATTTGCTGTGATATCCTCTAGGGAATTTTTCATTTTAGTTATTGTGGTAATCAACTCCAGTATTTTTATTTGGTTCCTTTTTATAATTTCCATGTCTTTATTGAAATTCTCATTTTGTTCATATATCATTTTCCTGAAATCTGTGAGTTCTTTCTCCATGTTTTCCTTTAGCTCTTGCAGCATATTTGAGATCATTTTTATTAGAGAAGCTGTGGATTTACAGAGCAATCATGCATAAAATACAGGATTCCTATATACCACCTTATTAACACCTTGCATTGGTGTGGTACATTTGTTACAATTGATGAAAGCATATTTTTATAATTGTACTTTAACTATAGCCCATGGTTTTCTGTTTTCTTCTTTTCCTGTAATTTTTGTTGTACACTGTAGATTTTAATATTTTAACTAGAATTTAGCCCCTGAGCTGTCTGTTCATAAAGTTTGTATCTAGCTACTGTTATGACATGATTTCCTTGAGTGCCAGGAGCCAATAAAAAAGCAAACAAATGTGAAAAACACCATTCACAGTCTTCTCAAATTGGCTTTGGGTTGACTGGTGCTCTCTTTCAGAGCTTAGCCCTCCTACCAAGATCAGCCCAAGGTGAGAATGCAGGTTCTTCTCAGTCTTTTCTGAACATGTTCCTTGTCTTGAGCATGTGCTCATAGCTGTAGGATATTCCTCACTTACAGGGATCTGGATGGCACCTCTTCTTCCTATGAAATAGATTTCACCCCTCTTGTGGGTGCTGTATTGTATGTTTTAAAACCAGTAATACTTTGCCCCAGGTCACTTTTGTTTGCTTCTTTCATTGAGTTAGCTGTCAGGAAACTTCTATATACAGGGCAAGTTCTGGAATGGTGAGCCAGAGACGAGTGTCTTAGTTCAGTCCTTTAGACTGCCATCTAAGAGACTGTCACAGACCTACATGCACCCCAGTATGTACAAATGAGTTACTGTGATCCCTCCACACTAAGCGCACAGGTCAACTCCACACCAAGCTGGGGAGAGGGTGGTAGAAGGGCCAGCAAGTGCACCATGAGCTTTTATTACTTTTTTTAAGTTGCATTTTCTTGATTTGGTGCTTGCCCAGCTACTGCAACCCTTTAGCTGTTTTCTGGAGCTATGCAGAATATGGCTCTGCTAGTTTTTGCTAGTTGGTCAAAGATTCTGTTGGGGGATGGAACTCTGGATCATCTCATGTCACTATCTTGTCAATCAGAAGTTAGAGGATCTCATATTTCATACCCACAAAAATCCCTGTGGAAAAAAACAAGTCAACTATCACTTATCCTTTTCCACATAAATAATTTAATGTTGCTGGAAATCAGGGTTTTTCCAGGATCACACTGCTGCTACTTAGAGCTTGGATGGCAGCTTGAATCTAGACTTTCTTCCCCAAGTTTGGTGTTCTTTTAAATATTCCAATCCTCTAAAATACACCAATTAATCAATAGGAATGACAGATACACCAATGTTAATTAAATACTTTTGGGCATATTGAGATGCTTAATCCAGAGTGGCCAAATCAGTTGATGCTCTTGCAGCTTCATGGTCACTTACTAAAGGAGTCAGTCGGTTTCATAGTTCTCTCAGTTTTGAGTACTCAGAAAATGAAATTAATGAGCAGTTTCTCTAAGCATATCAAAAAGTGCCTCTAGGAACACAAAGAAATATGAAAGACTACAGTTTTTAAATCCACTACAGGGACACAGTAATTAGTCTCACCTTCTTACCCAGAGCCTGTAGATATGGCAGGCTTTTTTCTAAATAAAAAATCCCATCATTCAAAATACATTAAAATCTATGCCTAAAGCATCAATATGCTCTAATTAGTAAGACTAGGGTCTGAGATTATTTTAGATCAAGTAACTAAAAATAAGATGATTTACTTGACTTGTAAAATAATAGAACTGGTTTTCTTAAGGACATTAATATGGCTTATTGAGCCTATCTATTTAAAACTAGTATTTTAATAATTTTGTTTAGTTACTTAAAGATGCCAGAGTTAAATGCATCGTCCCCATCCACTCTGAGGAGGCAAAGTGGTATTGGATGAAAAGTGTGATCTTTGAAGACACATCAGCCTAGGCTAATATACCAGATCTGCTATGTATTAGCTATGAGACCTTTGGAAAGTCACTACTATACCTCAGTGTCTATAACATTTCTGTAAAGTAAGGATGATAACCTTTTACCAGGTGGCTGTGAAGATTAAAATAGATCATTTATGTCAAAGACCTACAATGTTTATTATGATGTTTTCTGTTTTTGAACACTCTTCCTATGTTTGGGATATTTCCCTGTTTATAGTCCCTTATCCTGAAGGTATAGCCAAGAACCCTAACCCTTACACCTAGGATGCAGACACATGCTACAGGCTCTCCAGATACCACCCCAGTGAGCATGCCCAGTCTGCAGGTGTAAGTTGGGGGACTACAGTCAGAAGCAATGCCAATTGGATCTCCACTGGAACAAATCCAGCATTGTAATTTCAACTACTATTATTTCATTAATTAATTAAATAAACTGTTTTTGAAAAAGTAGCTGAAATGGTTTCTGATTGAAGCAGCACCCATTCTCAAATATGGCATGAAGTCATGTATCCAACAGGTAATAATTACCCACTACCCCTCTTTGTAGAATATGTAATATTAAAGAACAAAAGCTAATAACAGTTAACTTCTATTGAGTACATTCTGTGGGCCAGACAAATGAGGAAACTAAAGCAGAGTAATTACATCACTTTACAAAAATCATATGGCTATACATGGTAGTAACCAGACTGGATCATCATCATCATAATAACAATTAATAAAATCTATTTCCTAGATAAGGAAATTGATGCACAGAAATGTGGGCAATCTCCCAAGGTCACAGAACTCATGAACAACTAGAATTTAACCTTGTCTGTCTGACTCCAGAAGCTGCATACTATAGTATATGTTTTCCTCTATTTTCAGTCATATATCAATAGGTCTTATCTTTTTAACATTATCTATAGAGTATAAGGACAATTCAGAACTTGGTTTCTAGAAGAACTCTTTGACCTCTTTCAATAAACATAAATCTCACACACTAATTGTGAATGGAATACTATCTTTTAATCTTTATGATGCTCTTCAAAATAAGTTCATGCTAGTGGCATATTGTATTACTGAATAGTAAGGAATGAAGTTATTATTTCTTGGTCCATCCTTATGCCTTTACCTATTATTTTCCGCTTTGGAATTTCAGACTCTAAATTATATGGTCAATAAATCTCATAGGATTAATTATAGCTATAGATTCCAGACATGAGTTTCTGATTTTGTTACTTTTGTTGGTTAGTTGACTATCTGGATAGTGCCAAATAAGTGAAAAGAGCATCAGAGCATTATCCATGAGATGCCCTTTACTACAGAAAGCAGTAATTTTTTTCTTATTATATACCAACCCTGTCAAAGTCATTAAAAGTGGCTTCAGCACTAAGGATACTGAAATAGTTAGAGTTGTTCCAATGGCAAAATAGTTAAAGAGCATACCACAACATATAGTAGGTACTAAAATAATACCTATGAAGCCCATATTTGTACCTCAGATTATGATAAATGCAATCTATATATATTATTTTGTAGCCAGGAACTTTTTTAACAAGAAAAACAAAATTTCAGCTTTGAGAATCCTGAATTATATGCTTAGAGGGTTCAAAACATTACCTTCTTTGTTTCTTTCATTTGTCTTTGCTTCATTATCAGAAATAAAATAAACAGAAAATAAGGAACCAAAAACATAAAAAAAAATAAAAAGCTGTACAGTGTTTGTATTCACGTTAGAAATAGGAAAATATAAATTTTGAGAGAAAATTCTTAGTTGCATTATAACAACAACTAGATTTGAATGATTTATGGGACAATTTAGTTACTTGCAAATATTCAAGGCTCATTTGAGATATCAGACATCTCTTGGCATCTCCAATATAAAAGTGACACATCTGTGACTATCTGATACCCAATGAACAGGTCAAAAGTGAAAAACTAGGCGACGAGTCTTTACAAAAGAAGTTAGCCTTTTATGTGTGTTCATGTATGAATAGTCTTTATTTTTTAGATTTACAGAAAAATTATGCAGAAAATACAGGGTTCTCATATACCCCCTCTTTCCCTCCTGACACAATTTCTCCTATATAAACATCTTGCCTTAGTGTGGTAAATTTGCCACAATTGGTGAACCAATACTGATATAGTATTATTTATTAAGTCCATAGTTTACCTCAGGGTTCATTCTTTACATTGTTGAGTAGTACAGGTTTTTAAAAGTACGTAAGTTCATGTATCCTCCATTACACTATCATACAGGATAGTTTCACTGTGCTATAAAAACCCTGTGCTCCACCTACTTATCCCTTCCCCAATCCCCTTGAATCCCGGGGAATCACAGATCTTTTACTGCCTCTATGGTTTTGCCACTTCAAGTGTCATATAATTGCAAACATACAGTATGTAACTTTTTCAGACTGTCTTCTTTCACTTAGCAATAAGCATTAAGGTTCCTCCACACCTTCTGTGACAGTTTAAAGCTGGGTGGACCAAGGAGATCATGTCCTTAGAGTTAATCCATTCCTGTGAGTGCAAACCTATTGTAAATTACATCAGTTAAGGGCCCTACCTGAGTCCTTTATAAATGGGAGAAGCATGCAGTGACACAGAGAGAAAACCCTAGAAATTGATAGTGAAGACCCTGGGAGCCACTGATGATCACTCAACTCATTAAACTAAATGCCAAAGATCTAACATCTTCCCTGCAGATCCACAAAAGAGATGTCTGTGAAAATACTGGTAAGATGCTCATAAGGCTGAATTTCCAAGCAGCTTCAAAGGGAATATCAAGAAGTGTGGACATCAGGGGCAATCAGTGTTATGCGTGCAAAGGAAATGTTTTACTGTACCAAGATATCTGTTCTTTTGTACACTTGTTCCAACAGGAGATTCATCAATGCTAATTGAAACTTACATGATAACATGAGAGGCAGTTTCCATTTCCTGGAAAAAGCTGACAAACAGGAATGGATGTCCCTCTTGTTCCTTGGTCGTTGAAACTTGTTCTTAATAAAAGAATTTAAAGGTCTGTTTATTCTCCTGTTTATCCTCCTCCTCCCTAAGTAATAATCAAAACTCCAATCAGGTGAGTTTTTGTTTTAATTAATGTCATTAATCAGGAAGTGACATATTTAACCCTTTCAACGGGAATTTTTCCCCAAGGAGACACTTGGTAACCAAGTTTCATCTCCAATTGGTAGATGACTCTCCATTTACTCTCTTAATGGTGGGCATTTCAGAATAGAGGGACGTTGGGGCAGAAATTCTCAAAACAGACATTGGTGGTGACTGCATGTTCTGATTAAGCCTACAATTAGCTCTGATTGGCACATTGGAATTGTACTTTGTATCCCTCTGCTGCTAATTAGTATTGTAAAATGGAAATGTTTATAAAATTTTTATCATTGAAATACAGAAAGTACTAAAATTTATAAAAGATTTTGAGCCTCACTGAAAAAAAGAGTGAAATAACACCTTTTTACCCCATGAGAAACTTAGGGAATGTTCTAGTCCAAAGTAATTACATATTTTTGTAGAAATATTTATTATAATGATACATTTTTAAAAGCACCTATAAAATCAACAATCTTGATAAAGCAACTTAGGTTGCTAGAGGCAATATATAAAAGCAATGTTAGTTAACATAATATTTAAAGTCAAAATGCTATAAGCATGGGAAAAAAGACAAATAATTCAAGTAGAAAATGGCAGCAAGGCTAAGACCCTGAGGTTGAATGAATGCTGGGGAAAATGCCCGTGAGAATGAAAGAGATCTGGGAAATGAAAGCCTTAGCAATGTTACCACTCTAAGGATGAAGAGAATATGGTCACATGTCAACTACACACTGGATGAGCACTGAACACTGGGAGTCTTCTAGATTTCTTACCTTGTGGCTTAGAAAATGAAAATGTGATTAATAGATTTCTACCCAAGTGTGATGATTTGAAGCTATATGTATCGCAGAAAAGTATGTTCTTAAAGTTAATACATCCCTGTGTGTGTGGAAACATTGTAAGTAGGATATTTTAGTGAGTAAGATCTTAACTTAAAAGGTGACCCACATCATTCAGGGTGGGTCTTAATCCTCTTACTGAAGTCCTTTATAAGAGCATGAAATTCAGAGAGAGAAAGCCATGGAAGCAAGAAGCAAAAAGCAACAAACTCCAGAAAAGAAGGGAGGGATCAGCAGATACCACCCTGTGCCTTGCCAGGTCACAGAGGAGTCCAGGATAGCTGGCAGCCAGGCTTCAGGAAGAAAGCATCGCTTTGATGATGCCTTGATTTGTACATTTTCACAGCTTCAAAACTGTAAGCTTGTAAGCTAATAAATTCCTATAGTTAAAGCCAATGCATTTTATGGTATCTGCTTTCAGCAGCTTAGCAAACTGAAACACTGGGAAAGTTTGTCAATCTACATTTTGATATATTTTAAAGCCAACTATTTCAGGAATTGAGGGTTTTTTATAACATATATAAAACATGTATTTTTTGACCAATCTAAAAAAAAACAGAGACGGCAGCAGGTAAGGAGCCCCAAGAGTCAGCTCATCCTACAGTGCAGTTAGTAGTCAGACAGAGCTATCTAAATCACCTGTTTGGGGAGCCCAGGAAACCAGAAGAGCATTCAAAAACATACTTGGAAGAATAGAAGGAGGAGACCGCCCATCTGAAGTGAAGATTTGTAGGTAGAGAACTCCATGCCACAAAGGCCAGTGCCCATTCATGCAAGCCAGCTTGGGAGCTATTCCCTGGCTGGAGTTGGAAGCTCCATTTCCAAAAAACACAGGAGGAAGAGATGGTCAGGCACTGATTTCAGCTACTGATTAGTAAATTTGGTGGGCTAAAGTCCAATCCCAAGAACAGCTAAAGTTTGAACCTGACCAAGTCAGAAAGAGACTGGTAAACTCCATTTTAACTCTGCCCCAGGCATGAGGGGATGCAGGGCTGACTGAAAATCAGGTTGAAGATAGGGACCAGCTTCATTCCACCCAGGTCGGATTACAACCCTAGCCTAGGCTCCAGCCCCACCTCCAGCAGGGAGGAAGCTCCAGGGACCTGCACCAGCCTCTCTGGGCAACTGTAGGTGCCTTTGGCCTGCACAGACTAGATTGGTGGGCAAACCTGTGGATACATCTCCACCCCCAAGAGGATAGGAAGGAGCAGTGTTTCCTCTTCCTTTCCGGACAATTGCAGGCACTTTCAGCCAACACATACTACAGTGTTGGGTACTCCTGTGGATCCCTCCCTGCCCCTGACAGGGCAGAAGGGACAGGCTCCCTCACCCTCTCAGGGCAACTGCAGCTGCTTTCAGCATGCAAAAACTAGATTATTGAACACAGCCATGGCTCTATCCCCACCCCCAAAAGGACAGGAGGGGGCAGGATTTCCCCAGCCTCTCCAGGTAACTGCAGGCACTTTCAGCTTGCACAGACTGGATTGTTGGACACATCTCTGACTCCACCCCCACTTCTGACAGTACAGGAGGAGGGATA
The DNA here is from genome assembly GCA_029593785.1 of Cabassous unicinctus. Lineage (NCBI taxonomy): Eukaryota > Metazoa > Chordata > Mammalia > Cingulata > Chlamyphoridae > Cabassous > Cabassous unicinctus. The sequence goes on along the minus strand of JAQZBX010081159.1, from coordinate 234 downwards.
GTGCACCCTCAGTTTCTCCAGGAACAGCAGTCACTTTTGGCCTGCACAGACTAGATTAGTGGGCAAACCTGTGGATACATCTCTGCTCCCAGTAGGACAGGAGGGGGTCAGTGTTTTGTCAAACTCTCTGAGTAACTGCAGATGTTTAGCTCAGTGGTTGAGCACCTGCTTCCTATGTACGAGGTACTGGATTCAATCCCCAGTATTTCCTAAAATTAAAAAAAAAAAACATGT
>JAQZBX010081158.1:0-13733 GCA_029593785.1 Cabassous unicinctus | reverse complement strand
AAAAAAAAAAAAAGCAATCCAGAGGAAGAGAAATAGAAATTAGTTGAGTACATTAACAAACATCAGGGTTCCAAAAATATTTACCTCTGAGTGGGTCTGTGACATAAAAACCATAATGTAAGCTTGACATTCACGAAGAGGAATACAAAAAAAACCTGGATAATGGATTTCAGATACAGATTTGCTGTTTGGTGTATTGGGACAGTTTTGGTAATGCATATTGGTGATGGTAGCACAACTTTGTGAATGTAATTAACACCACTAAATTGTATACTTGAAAGTGGTTAAAATGGGAAATGTTATGTTGTGTACATGTTACCACAATAAAAATTAAAAAAAGAAAAGCCTGGAGCTAGCCACCACACGACAATAAAGGACTGGAGATTTATAAATGGCCTGGCTGGTTCACCCAAAACAAACCAACCAGCGAGGCCTGATTTACCCTTCCTAAGGGGCTCCAGCATGGCCCTTCCCCTTCCATACCTTGTACTGGAAATGTATCAGTAAAAACAGGACCAGGAGGGCATCTGTTTTTGCTACGTATCTTGGTTAGATCTCCAGCCTTATGTCCTAGGAGTCAATAACTCACATCTTCAGCTTCTTTGTTGCTGTTCCCTTCAAAGAGGTCTAGAGAGGTTCTGACTCCATGTGAAACCAGAGTCATCATCTCTCTCTGCTGTGTCAGCCCAGGCCCTCTACTCTTTCATCATTAACAATAATGGGCCCTAGAATTGACACTTGTAGTTGATTGCAAGATCTCAGATTCAATTTGGATTCTCAGGCCACCTTGCCTACCCTCCCTCCTGTTTGATTCCAAGTCTAAGGTATGCCATGATTATTTATTTATGTATTTATTTATTGGATTTAAAAATGTCTTTCTTTTGACAGGCTCAAAGCTCATAACAAAATTGCAAGATGCAGCTACCTCATAATGATCAAGAAGTTATTGTGTCACCAGGTGACTAATCAAGAAGAAATGGGCCCATATTAAGGCAAGAGAGATTTGGTTGGCTCCTAAGGAAGTTTGCGACAAAAGAGGAAAGCTGGATTAGGCCATAAGGAGGAAGATGAGAACTTCATCTTACTCCAGGAGCCCTTCAAGGAATACAGGCATACCTCAATTTATTGAGCTTTGCAGATATTGTGTTTTTTCATTTGAAAGTTTGTGAGAACCCAGTGTCGAGCATGTCTATCAGCACCATTTTTCCATCAACATGTGCTCACTTCATTTCTCTGTGCCACATTTTGATCACAATATTTCAAACTTTTTCATTATTGTTATATCTGATATGGTGATCTGTGATCTTTGATACTATTTTCTTTTTTTTTTTAAGATTTATTTTATTTTTCCCTACCCCCTCATTGTTCGCACTTGCTGTATCTGTTCGTTGTGTGCACATCCTCTCTTTAGGCGGTGCCGGGAACCAAACTCGGCACCTCCCATGTGGGAGGGAGACACCTAATCAGTTGAGTCACATCCATTCCCTGCTTTGTTGTGTCTCTCATTATGTTTTCCTCCTTGTGTCTCTTGTTGCGTCACCTTGCCGTGCCAGCCCATTGCATCAGCTTGCTGTCTTGCTTGTCTTCTTAAAGAGGCACTGGGAACTGAACCCGGTACCTCCCGTGTGGTAGGCGGGAGCTCAATTGCTTGAGCCACATCTGCTTCCCCTGATGCTACTTTTGTAATTGTTTTGGGGCATCATGAACCATGCCCATATAAGATGCAAACATAATCGATAAATGTTGTGTGTGTTCTGACTTGTCCACCAACCAGATGTTCCTTGTCTTTCTCCCCCTCTCCAGGTCTCCCAATTCCCTGACACACCACAATATTGAAATTAGGCCAATTAATAACCCTACAATGGCTTCTGTGGTGGTTTGGAACTGTATGTACCCAGAAAATCATGTTCTTAAAGCAAATCCGTTCTGTGGGTGTAAGCCTATTGTAAGTAGGACCTTTTGATGAGGTTACTTCAGTTAAGGTGTGGCCTAATCCTCTTTACTGGAGTTCTTTATAAACCAGATGAATATATATATATATATATATATATATATATATAGAGAGAGAGAGAGAGAGAGAGAGAGAGAGAGAGAGAGAGAGAGAGAACCATGGAAACAAGAAGCTGAAACCACAAAACCCAGAAGAGAAGGGAGAAACCAGCAGGTGCCATCATGTGCCTCACCATGTGGCAGAGGAGTCAAGGAGTGCCAGCAGCCAGTCTTCGGGAAGAAAGACTTGGACATTTTTCTCAACCTCAAAACTGTAAGCTAGGGGAGTGGGTGAGCTCAACTACTCAAAACTCTTAGTAGTTGAGCACCTGCTTCACATGTACAAGGTCCCAGGTTCAATCCTTCGTATCTCCTAAAAATTTTAATTAAATTAAAAAATAAAAAAAAATTAAAAAACCAATCTAATAATTCTCATTGTTAAGCCAACCCATTTCATGGTATCTGCTTTTAGCAGCCTAGGAAACAAAAACAGCCTCTACATGTTCAAGTGAAAGGAAGAGTCACACATTTATCACTTTAAATCAAAAGTAGAAATGATTATGCTTAGTAAGAAAGGCATGTTGAAAGCCAAGGTAGGCCAAAGGCTAGGTCTCTTTCACCAGTTAGCCAAGTTGTGAGTACAAAGGAAAAGTTCTTGAAGGAAATTAAAAGTGCTACTCCAGTGAACACATGAGTGATAAGAAAGTTATTGTTGTAGAGAAAGTTTTAGTGATCTGGGTAGAAGAGCAAACCAGCAACAACATTCCTTTAAGCCAAAGCCTAACCCAGAACAAGGCCTTAACTCTCTTCCATTCCATGAAGGTTGAGAGTGATAAGGAAGCTGCAGAAGAAAAGTTTGAAGCTAGCAGAGGTTCATTCATGAGGTTTAAGGAAAGATGCCATCTCCATAACATAAAAGTACAAGATGAAGTAGCAAATACTGATATAGAAACTGCAGCAAGTTATCCAGAAAATCTACCTAAGATAACTGATGAAGGTGGCTACAGTAAACAACAGATTTTCAATGTAGACTAAACAACCTTATATTGGAAAAAGATGCCATCTCGGACTTTCAAAGATAGAGAGGAGAAGTCAGTGTCTGGCTTCAAAGCTTCAAAGGACATGCTGATTCTCTTGTTAGGGGCTAATGAAGCTGGTGACTGTAAGTTGAAGCCAATGCTCAATTACCATTCTGAAAACCCCAGGGCCCTTAGGAATTATGTTAAATCTACTCTGTCTGTGGTCTGTAAATGGAACAAAAAAGGCTGAATGACAATACATCTGTTTACAACATGGTTTACTGAGCATATTAAGCCTGCTCTTGAGAACTACTGCTTAGAAAAGAAGATTCCTTTCAAAATAGTACTGCTTAATGACAATGCACCTGGTCACCCAAGAGCTCTGATGAAGATGTACAATGAGATGAATGTTGTTTTTATGCCTGCTAACACAACATCTATTCTGCAGTCCATGGATCAAAGAGTAATTTCTTTTTTTTTTTTTTAAGATTTATTTTTATTTATTTAATTATCCCCCCCTTGCTGCTTGTGCTCATTGTGTCCACTTGCTGTGCACTTTTCTGTGTCTGCTTGTTTCCCTTTGTTGCATCATCTTTTTGCGCCAGCTCACCGCGCAGCACGGGCCATCAGCTCACTGCGCCGTACAGGCCGGCTTGCCTTCACCAGGAGGCCCCGGGAATTGAACCCAGGGCCTCCCATATGGTAAATGGGAGCCCAACCAATTGAGCCACAGCCGCTTCCCAAGAGTAATTTCATCTTTCAAGTCTTACTAAGAAATACATTTCTTAAGGCTATAGCTACCATAGTTAGTAATTTCTCTGATGAATCTGGAAAAAGTAAATCAAAAATCTTCTGGAAAGGATTTACCATTATAGATGCCATTAAGGACATTCGTGATTCATGGGAAGATTTCAAAATATCAACATTAATAGGCGTTTGGAAGAAGTAGATTCTAACCCTCACGGATGACTTTGAGGGGTTCAAGACTTAAGTGGAGGAAGTAACTGCAGATGTGGTGGAAAAAACAAGAAAACTAGAATTAGAAGTGGTGTCTAAAGGTATAACTGAATTGCTACCATCTCATTATAAAACTTATTTTTTTTTGGATTTTATAAAGGGTATGTATTTCGGTAAAAGCTTACAGTTACAAAGCTCTAAAGAGTCCAGCTCAAGGCTGCTTTCTCACCAAAGTCTGTTGCCACGTGTTGAAGTAAGATGGCAGGAGATCGCTGCCTGGTCTCTCCTTCCTTCTTCCTCTTAAGGCTCCATAGGCCCAGCTTCTTCTGATTCCAGCTGTAGGTTGACATAGGGCTCATGTCTCAGAGCTTCTTCTATCAGTCTGGCATAGGGCTCATTTGTTTCTGGGCCTTCTCAGCTGCTCAGCTACTCTATTCTCTTCAGCTGCAAACTATCATGCAAATGGCTCATCTCTCTCCGGGCTTTAGCTGTTTGAGCCTTTTCTCCTCTGGCATCTATGGAGCTCTCTCTCTTCCTGTCTCATGATAAAACTTTAACAGATGAGGAGTTGCTTCTTATGAATGAGCAAAGAAAGTGGTTTCTAGAGATGGAATCTACTGGTAAATATGCTGTGAACATTGTTGAAATGACAACAAAGGATTTACAATGTTACATAACTTAGTTGATTAAGCAGCAGCAGGATTTGAAAGGATTGATTCCAATATGAAAGAAGTTCTACTGTGGGTAAAATGCTGTCAAAGAGCATTGCATGCTGTAGAGAAATCTTTCATGAAAGGAAGAATTAATCAATACAGCAAACTTCATTGTTGTCTTATTTTAAGAAATTGCCACAGCCACCTCAACCTTCAGCAACCACCATCCTCATCAGTCAACAGCTATCAACATAGAGGCAAAACCATTCACCAGCAAAAAAATTACAACTAGCTAAAAGGCTCAGATGATGGTTAGCATTTTTAGCAATCAAGTACTTTTTAATTAAGTCATGTCCATTGTTTTTTTAGATATAATGCTATTGCACACTTACTAGACTACAGTTTAGTGTAAATATAAGTTTTATAGGAACTGGGAAACCAAAAATATTGTGTGACTCACTTTATTCTGACATTTGCTTTATTGTGGTGGTCTGGAACTGAGCCCTAATTTGTAACCAACTGGTGATATGACAGAGATTTTCTTGTTAACCCTCCTATCAGGAATGTCTACCCAAAATGAATGTAAAGTACAGAGTCCTCCCTGTCTTCTCTGGGCCTGCATCTTGTCCTGGGCTTGTACTTGCTAGTGGCCTTAGGAGTAATTTGAATGCTCCCTGTAATTCCCAGGAGACAGATCTTCTCCCTCTTCCAGGTGTTCCACCGCAGGACTTAAAGCAGGTAAGCCTTTGCCCCAGACTATCTGCCTCAATTGTTTCTTACAGCACTATCCTTGTCTCAAGCTGCTTTTGCCTGGAGGGCAAATTCGAGGGTGGGGCACATGCTAGAGAGGAGTTTCCCAAGTCAGTCTTTCCCAGCTAGAACAAGGCAAGTGACCCATAAAGGGAGCGCCAGCCCCAAACTGTCTTGGAGAGGGAAGGAGGGAGAGGCCAGGAAGGATGCTAGGAGCTTCTTCTATGGCCCCCCCAAGTTGTGCTTTCTTGAGCTGCCCAGTCAATGCAACCATTCAACTGTCCTCTGCAGCTCTGAGGAAGAGTACTGTCTCCTCCACCACCTTTGTCCAGGGCAGGTTGGAACAATGGCTGCTCTCAGAGCTGGGCCCCAGCAACCCAAAGTAGTTAATAAAAAACCATGATTAGCTATCACCTGTGCTCCACCCCCTGCCCCCACTCTATCCCCTCCCCCAGGATCTTGGGGAAATGGGTTTTTATGTCCCTTTCTTTCACCAGCAAGCTATGCCACAGGCTGGACCCACTGCAGCCTGCCACAAAAGTGGAGGATGGGCACTGGTAACTGCCATGACATAAGAGCAATTTACTGGTACTTACCATAATTTACCATCCTCTTCTTCCCTCTCTGACCTGGGTACTGTGCAGTGTTCTACTGGACTCCAGAGCTTTAAAATGGTTAATTCAGACAGTCCCTGCTTGTTTAATAGTTTGTTCTGGTACAGGGATTGATTTCTGGAATTTCCTACTCCACCAGCTTCCTTATCACAATCCCTATCACTACTATTCATTTTCTTAACCACTTTTAAGGGGGACAGGAAAGGGAAATCTTATTGTTAATGTCATTTAATAGAAGAGACTTTCAAATAATCAAATAAACCTTACCTGTTGTACTCAAGCCACATTTGGTGATTATCCATTCAGAACTACTATAAAAGGTTTCTACTAAAGAAAACTTCCCAGAGGTATGAGGTATTGAACACCAGAAAAAGAAGACATGAGGTCCCTGCAGTTCCAGGTGAGCTCCTCAGAGCACACAGGTGAACAGGTCATCCCAACAATCATGAGCTCTCCACCCATCCCTGGCTGGGGCCCACCATGAGCATGAGCAAGTTTCATTCAGTTGTCTAAGCCAACAGTGAGGGAATCCTAGCTCCACATACCAGACTCCTTAAGCAATGATGAATGTGCTTCACTTCCTCCTTTATTTCCTTACCAAGAGTGCAGTTCCAGTTTCAGTGTGGAGACTAGAAAGGGCTGAGGACATCATCACTTCCGCCTCAGCAATTCAATCAGTCATCCCTCACAGGTTGCTTAAGAGGTAAGCACCCTCCCTAAACTTCCTTTCAAAAACAAAAACTAGAAATTATAGTTCTCAAACGGGGCACTTAGTGTCTTACTCCTTGTTACCTAGCACCCTAAAATCCTCAAAATAAGACCCCAAGGTATATCTCTAGGGCTTGGGTAAAGTGTGGGGTAGGGTTGGTTGATACGACTAAACCTGGCTTCTAGTAGGAGCCTTGTTATATAACTCTGTTATCTTGAGCAAGTCCCTGCACACTTGGGGCCTCAGCTCACCTTTAAAAAGATACTAAGACCTTTTTCAGCAGTAAATTTTTTTCAATCTCTATGCTGAGGGGCAAAGGGGCTGCAGCTGCTGCAGAAGACATTCTGGGAGTGATTTCACCTACTCAGAGTGAGAGCTATGCCAAAGTCACACCAACAAGGCACAGACCCAGGGTTGTAGGCACAGTCAACATATCCATGGCCCTACCACTTGGGAATGAATTTTGGAATGACACTGAGGGACTGGTCACTGGAGAACCTGGCTGTCAACCTCACTGTTGTTTCTCCTTTTTCCATCCTCTCCCGTCTACATCCTGAGACTAGGTGATTTTTATTTCACAGGAAGAAAAAGTAGGATGAATTAAACCCCTAGCTTCAGAGAGAATCACTGTCAGTGCCTGAATTGAACTCAGAAGTTTCTGACTTGTAAACTGACATTTAGATAATCATCATCTCTTTGCAAAACTTTTGAAAAATATTGGCTTACAATGTATCTTTAACATTTTTAACTTACCACACTCAAGAAATCATAGTGTACAGAGCCCCTAGGTGAGGGTCCTGCCATGAGAAGATTACTAATTTAATGGAAGAGATAAACTAGAGGTGAAAAATCTCTAAGAACACAGACTAAAGGCATGGCAAATGCATATGTAACTAATCATGGCTCAGTAGAGTTAGTGAAGGCTTGGAGACAGTTGATCAACTGAATAATGTATTATACATTAAGAAGAGAAATTACTAGGGCATTGTAGCAGTTTGATATTATTGATGAATTCCAAAAATAAATATTTTATTATGTCTGTAAACTGGTCTTTTCCTCTGGGTGTGATTAAATTATGATTCGGGCTTTGATTGGGCCACATCAGTAGGACATTGAGTCCCCACCCCCTTGGTGAGGGGGGACTCACAGAGAAAACAACATGGCAGAAGAGTTAGTTGGAGTTTTTGAGCCGGAGCCCTGGGAAGTAAGCACACAGAGGAGCTTGGTCGTGAGGAAGGAGAGAAGCCCCGGGAAAAGAGACGAGAGAACCGAGCCCCAGGGAGAGACAAAGCCTAGAGAGCCTGACCATGGAGCCTTAAGAGGAAGAGGAATGCTGAACGCTGGCAGCCATCCTGCTCCAACACTTGGCAATAGACTGGTGAGGGAAGTAACTTACGCTTTATGGCCTGGTAACTGTAAGCTTCTACCCCAAATAAATACCCTTTATAAAAACCAACCAATTTCTGGTATTTTGCATCAGCACCCCCTTGGCTGACTAATACAGGCATGACATTTTTCTAGAAACAATTCACTGGTATTTCTCCTTTTTTGCAGCAGTACTCAACCCAAAAGTCAAAACATCGCTTATTCTGTCCTCTACCTAAAGCGTGACCATGGTTATTTTTAAATTTATTATGTAAAATTTCAAACATACAAAAGTAGATCTTTTATAAAGCTAGCAACCATATAGTAAATGGCAAAATAATCCCCCATGGACCCATCATCCAGCTTGAACAATCATCAGCTCATGGTCATTATTGTTTTATCTACATTACCCATTTTCCCATATCCTATGTTGTTTTGAAGCAAATCCCAGGAATCATGTCCTTTCATCTGTAATATCTCATCTGTAACTCTAAAAGATAAAGACTCATTTTTTTTAAAAAAAAACATAATCATTCCCACAGTTAAAATTAATGGTAATTCCTTAAGATCCAGGTGATCATGTTTTAGGCGGAAAATGAAAGATAATGGCCAGCAGAGACATGTGAAATACTACCATTCCACAGACTCTGCAGTTAAATGACACATGTTTCTGGCTTTGCTAAAAAGACCCCAGAAAGTGGGTGACAAGATTTCACAGCCAAACCCCAAGTGTTTCTCATTTGGAAAACTAACCTAATTTTTACTATTTGTTTATTCTGTACTTCAAAAGAGGAAATCATGGAGATGAACTCCCCATGAAAGGAAACTTAGAGAGCCTACCTCACAAGCAATTCCCTTTGGACAAGGGGAGACTCCACGTAATTAACCACTGACATGGTGTCACACATACTGCCTCAGAGCTATACACAACAGCTCAGGAATGCAAGCGAGCACTGTGGGTGAGGAAATTGCTTGTAGATCCAGAACACAGTCCAGAAGCAATAGTCAAAGAGAGTTTCTAATGCCTAAAATTGTTGGTTTCAGTTTCTTTAGAAATATTTTAGGAATTTATTAGAAACATGTATTAACATTTAGTGCCATTCATAGGATTAGAAGAGAATTGTAGTCAGGTACAAAGAGGGTTTTAGTTTTAAGGGATATATACACATTTCCCATATTCCTTTGTAATGATTGATTGGTGAATGTTCCTTTCAGAATGTTGTATCGATTAGAGAAATGCAAATCAAAATTACAATGAGATATCATTTTACACCTATTAGACTGGCCGCTATTAAAAAGTCAGAAAATTGTAAATGTTGGAAAGGATGTTGAAAGATAGGAAAGCTTATTCACTGTTGGTGGGAATGTAGAATGGTACAGCCACTGTGAAGGACTGTTTGGCAGTTCTTAGGAAGTTGAATATAGACTTGCTGTGGCACCTGGCAATACCATTGCTAGGTATATACCCAGAAGAGCTGAGAACAATGACACAGATATCTGCACATTGATGTTCATAGCAGCATTATTCATGATAGCCAAAAGTTGGAAACAACACAAGTGTCCATCAACTGATGAATGGATAAACAAATTGTGGAGTATACATATGATGGAATATTATGCAGTGGTAAGAAGAAATGAAATTGTGAAACATATGACAACATGGATGAACCTGGAGGACATTATGTTGAGTGAAGCAAGCCAGACACAAAAGGACAAATACTCTAGGACTGCCCTATTATGAACTAAATATATTATGTGAAATATAAATATATTAGGTGAAATATAAATGTGGGTAGAATTGCATATATAAAACCATTTTTCTTTGAAGCTGAACAAATGTAAGTTAATAGTACAAAATCCAATATCAGACAAAAAAAACCCCACTATGCTAAGTGAAAGAGACCAGACACAGAGTACTTCATAGTGTATGATTCCATTTATATAAAATGTAAATATAAATCAATTTATAAAGATGAAAGGAGATTAGTGGTTATGTAGGTCTGAGGAAGGAATGCTAAGGGGTATGGAGTCTTGCTTTTTGGAGTAATGAAATTGCTCTAAAATTTGAGATGATGAATGTAAACATTGTGATTATACTAAAAGCTATTGATTATACACTTTGGATAGAATAGCCAGAAACAGCAGCTATGTACAGCGGGGGAAGCATAGAGAGATTGAGAGGTGAGGAATTTTCTTGTTTGTCTGTTTTTTGCTTATTATTATTATTTTATTATTTTTGAAATAATGAAAATGCTCTAATAATGATTGAAGTGATGAATGCACAACTATGTGACTATAGCAAATACCATTGATTGTACATTTTGGATGAATCGTATGCTTTATTAATATGTATCAAAAATTGGTTTATTTAAAAGAATGCTATATAAACATAGCTCTGTGCAGTTCCTAAAGATTTATGTGAAAAAAAAATTAAGCCAATCCTATTTTAATAGTTATAAGAGAGAACACATTTTGTATAGCTAATAATTATTCCCTAGTTTGTTATTTGTGAGTCTAAATTTTTAAACATGGGTTTTTTTTTCCTTATAATAAAACAATCCCAACCAGGCTTACAGGAGGAACTTACATATTCTCGGAGCTATGCATGCCTTTTCATTCCTGTACCAGTACTGCAATAGCCACCTAACTGGTTTTTATGCCTCTGATCCCACCCCTTCACAGTGAGTTGTCTTAAAGTACATATCTGGTCCTGCCACTTCACTAATAGGCATTCAATGCTTTCATCACCTTCCAAAAATTCTCCAATTCCTTAGCATACATTCAAAGTTCTTTGTGCTCTGTCCCTGACTGACCATAACAACCTTACTTCCCACTGTTCGCCTTCCACATACCCTATTCTCCAGCCACGTCAACTAGTAAATGTTTTCAGAACATAGTCCATGTTGTCCATGTTTTTATAAACACCAAACCACTCCCTTTCCCTAGACTAAGGGACAGTATAGCCCAGTGGTCAAGAGCATTTAAATACAAATCTTTGCTGTTGTACTTTACTGAATCCCTGCCGTGAGCTAAGTGTTACGGGGAATAAAAGATGAAGACGACTTGCTTTTTTTTTTTTTTTTTTTTCCCCATAGAACGGCTCACAATCTAGCTAGGAACCAGACATTGGCAACTCAAATACAATTCACCAATGTTTGCTGAATAAAGCTGTGGCTCATTATTATTATGATATTCTGTTTCCATGGGCTTCTCTTTTACAGAAGAATTTCAAAGTGCTAGCTAGATTTTAACCCAGGGATCATTTCTCCTTCTGCTAAACAGAATTTACCTCCAGAGAGCAAATACAGTGAAGTACAATTGAACATAGCTGAGTTTAGGAGTTATCAAGGGAAAAGTCATGTTGGCCATATCAGATTCAAATGACATCAAACTAGGACTTCCTCTGCTCCCAAAGGTTTTTGCCTGAAGTAAATGCAGAGTGTTGAACCCAAAATACAGCACAGGGAATAAATCACTTCTAGCTTCTTTTTCCTGATAAAACCCTTGTGACATGCATTTTTCATGCATTTGTAATTCAAGGGCAGGACAGATGGGGAAGGTTGCATTCATGTCCCTGCTCAGTCCTTTAACTTTGCCTTCAGAGAGTCGACGCCATGAGGTAAACTACTACAGCTGGTCTTCAGCTGCAGAAAGTTGGCAATCCTAACGGCTGGAGGAATCCTCTGTTTTGTACTAAATGATGCTTTAAGTCAGTGCCAGGTTCTAGTGTCAACAGGATTTCAAGTGAGACTGCTCAGGCTCCTGCCTCACCCAAATACCGGAAGAGGACACCTATGATGCCTAGTACAACAGGAAATAATGCAGCTGGGTGGCATATTTTCACCATGTGGACAGGGCACCTGTCATCAAGATGACTTCTTTGGGTTGCCAAAGGAAGAGGAAAGGCCACCCCTTGCTCCTGCTGCCCTCCAGTCCAGGCTGACTGAGCACTATGGCCTTGGAGTAGGAGTAGGCTGGTTTCCTGCCTCTGTCTCCAGAGCTCTAGAGCTCTAGGGATAACTGGGGAAGGGGGGATTTTACTCAATTATGGGGAGTTCTGTTCCTTTTTTCTGAACATATTTAAAAGTTATGACAGACAAACAATAGACTTACATGTTTTAAGGACAGTTCATTTCCAGAAAACTAAAGACATTATAAAATCACTAATTAGATCTTACATTTTAATCACAGTATCGAACAATGTATTTCCAGCATTTGTAGATACTCTTTCATTTTTTATTCTTTTCCTCTCAGATAAATGTCAATTGGTATGTGACTAAGTCCAGAAGAGGCTAAAAATTCATTGTTTCCAGAACCTCTAAAAAGCTCATCTTTGTCTTTTTTTTTTTTTTTTTTAAGATTTATTTTTATTATTCTCCCCGCCTCCCCCACGGTTGTTGTTTTGCACTCGCTGTCTGCTCTCTGTGTGTTCTTCTGTGTCTGCTTGTCTTTTCTTTAGGCGGCATTGGGAACTTATCTTGGGACTCTCTGGAGTGGGAGAGAGGCTGCTCAATCTCTTGCGCCACCTCAGCTCCCTAGTCTGCTGCATCTCTCATTGTCTCTCCTCTGTCTCTTTTTGTTGCATCATCTTGCTGCGCCAGCTCTCTGCATGGGCCAACTCTCCTGCACGGGCCAGCACTCCCCGTGGGCCAGCTTGCCTTTCAACAGGAGGCCCTGGGAATCAAACCCTGGACCTCATCTTTGTCTCAATGGTCTCAGATTTATGAGAGCAATGCTTCTAACTACTAGCGTCAGCAGCCTTCTTTTTTTACTTCTACTCATGTTTATTTTATTTTGTTTTAAAAGAGGAAAATATTTAAATTATCACATAAACACTACTGTGCCAACAATGAGAGCATCCCTGTCAAGAGTTTACTGAGGATGCCATACTGCAAAGGCTCAAATGATTGACAAGATCCTGAGTACATGACATTTGGATTAGGGGAGAAGCTGTAAGTACAGCTCATACAAAATTAAAATGTATGAGAGGTGAGGGCTGCTTTTTCTATTAAAACTACTTTCTAGGGAGCGGATGTGGCTCAAGTGGTTGAGCACCTGCTTCCCACATATCAGGTTCCAGGTTCAATCCCCAGTCCCTAGAACCTAAAAACAAACAAACAAACAAACAAACAAACAAACCAAAAACTACTTTCTATTGTATGGTACTTTACAGATTACAATTTACTTCCATGTACGTTATCTCATTTGGTCATCACCTCAATATTTTATCCCATTGCACACACGTCTTCAGTTTCAAGAACGAGTATGGTATGATGATGGAAATCAGTATTTGTTTAGCATGAGTTAGTAGTAAGCAAAGTACTATTGTTTATGTCTTACTTGATACTGTACATAAAAGTAACTGTATAACAATCTAATAAGATGTTAAGAAGAAAGTTACATTAAAGGAACTTTTTACACAAGGCCTATCCAAGGGACAAAGCCACAACATTATCATAGAGTTAATGAATATCTGTAATGTACAAACCAGGTATCTGAAAATGGCTGCTGACTTCCACAAGCCACCTGAAGATGTAAAAATTCTCAGGCCATCAATGGAGTGAGCAAGCTGCCCTTCATTAGAGCAAGATCTTCAGCCCTAGACATGTTCAGTATAACTCTACTCAGTGGTAGCTTCTTCTCAATATTTTATTTTATTTATTTATTTATTTATTTT
>JAQZBX010081157.1:0-13716 GCA_029593785.1 Cabassous unicinctus | reverse complement strand
TGAGTCACAATTTCTCGTTGGTAACGGGAACATCTCCATTCCCAGCCTTGGACCTCAACTGTGTGGCGCTTACGGCACATTTGATTCCTACAGAAACCCATTTCTTCGAATGTTGCAGATTGAACGAAAGTTTGTGTGTTGATGTTTTTGCAGAGCAGTGTTCTAATCTGTAGGTCAATTTAGAAACTTTACAAACTTTCTCAGGTACTGTCTCTATTAGCTTCCCATGGCATCTGTAACAAATCACCACACACTCAGTGGCTTAAAGGAAAGCAAATGTATTCTTTTATATTTCTGGAGACAAGAAATCCAAAAGGGGTTTCACTCAGCCGTAATCAAGGGTCTCCAGGGCCATGCTCCCTCCAGAAGCTCTGGGAAAGGATCCTTTTTCTTGCCGTTTACAGCTTCTGGTGCCACCTGGATACCATCGCCTGCCCCCTCCCTCCATCTTCAACGTGCATGATGCCAATCTCGGCTTTCTTCACAGTGCCTTCGCCTCTTCTCTAATAACGTTCTGACTCCTTCTCATGAGGACCCACCCAGAAAATCCAGGGTCATCTCTGAATCTCACAATCCTTCACTTAATCACCTTTTCAAAGTCTCTTTGCCTTATATCATTCACAGGCTCCAGATATTAGGACCTGGAGGTCTTTAGGGCCATGATTCAACCAGCCACCCCAGATCAACCCAAATTACCATCCACCCCATTTTCACAAAGGAAAAACTTTCCCTTAAAAGAGGATTGATTTACTAGCTGTTTCTAGTAAATCAGTTTTCCTCCCAGTTTTCTTCTCAGATATACTTTTTTCTATTTTAACAAATAAGAGTCTGATTTCAAGCACAGCTTTGCCCAGTGCATGGAGAGAGCTGAACTCTAAGAATATTCAGAACTTTATTGACCTTTTATTAACCCTAACTCTGTAGACATAACTTAATTTCTTAAATATTAACATTTTCACAAAATCTGCACTGAACATTTACAGCAGGATTCTGCAAAGGAGGAAAGTTTCTTGGCAAATTAAATAATTCTGAAAGGCTTGAACTCAGAACTGATACACTTGTCACTTCCACCCAAATCCAGGACAAAAGCAGGTCACATGGTTAAGTTCAACATCAACAGGCTTTCAGAGGAATCACGTTTCCACTAGCTCTTCTGGGAGCTTCCAGAACCCATCCTGAGAAGAAATTCCTCTAGGAAGCCATCGCTACTCCAGGCTGGGCTCAGAATGAGGCATGGGGGGCAGCCAGGTTGGAGGCCACTGTGCATGAGAGTCAATGCTTGTTGTTGTAAACCATGGAGTATTTGACTAAACGGCATTTTAGAGCAACAGTGGACTAACATGGCCACTGATTACTTTATTTTTCAACCATTAATAAACCAGGAGTACCTTCAAAAGTAATTGGCTTGATATTTGATTTGTAATTAATAATGAATAATAAATATAATACTAAAACCATTCATTTAAATTTCAATCAGTATAATATTTATATCCCTAAATGAAGTTTATAAATTCCTTTTATTAATATGAATTATCCTTAAACTAAGCTATCAAGAAAACAGCAGGATGTTGAATTATACATATAATGTGTTCTCAACTATGTAAAATAATTTCACAGAAAAAAAGAATAGTGATTTTTTGGGGGTAAAGTTTGTTTATTATCTGAGCACATTATTGGTCACGATATAGGACTATTATATATTTTTTTGATGTTTACCGTATATTATTCTATACTCTGTGACGTCTGCATAAATTTTAGGTAAAATATGTAATAATTTTTGTCTTGAGGAAAAGAACACTGACCTCCATTTAGGAAATTAAACCGTGGGTCAAAATAAGAAGTTATGATAGAGACTAAGATGGGCGCTAAGAGCTGTGTACCAATGATGGGAGTTAATTTTGAATTGATAGACGAGGTAAAGCTTTTTATGTCTTTCCATGAAATATGCTAGCTAATTGGGAGCAAACGCAAATTTGTATTAAAACATCATCCTTTTTGTTTTCCTTTCAGCTGAGAGATGAGGGTGTGCTATGAATTTTTAAATAACTCAAACAAGAGCTTCAGAGATATTGTACTATGGCCTGGCTTTTAGTTTTAAATAGCTTCATTCTAACATTTATCATAATATAATGACAGAAAGGTAAAAGAACTGATTTTAGATTGTGATTAATCATTTGCGTTTTCCCTTTTCTTACTTAGAGAAGCAGGGAGTAAAAACTCCCACACACTTCCTTGGAGAAGGTCAAGCAGCCTTGCCATTCGTCTTTTACACTTCAAAGCTTTGATTTTCTGAGTATCCAGGAGCAGTGGCCCATTAAGGGAAAAAGAAGATGACTTAAATCAAGTCACAATGTTTCAAAATTTTCATGGAAAGTAATAATTTTCATTTATTAAGGCATCTATGCATTTATTCCGCACAATTGATTTGCACCAAGCATTGTTCTAGGCACTAAGAACTAGAGGGAAACAAGAAACAAAGCTCCTGTCTCTGTAAAACCTTTTTGGAAGTGTGAGGGCTCAAGTGACTGAGAATTTGAGGGGGGAAAAATTTCTGATTCTACTGTTGTTAGATTGTTTTCCCACTTGAAGGAAAATTAAAAAAAAAAAAAAAACAGCTGAAATCTCTGAAGCAAAGTTTTTCTAAGTATAGACAATGGCTTTCCTTAAATCAAGATTTTCTGAAATATTATTAAAACTGTAGATTTCTAGACCCTGCCCCAGATCAACTAAATTAGAAGCTCTGGGGTGGGGCCCAGAATTTCCGTTCTTAATAATCTCAACAATTGATTATACCACCATAAACTTTGAGAATTTGAGCATTTTCAAATATAAAGTTGGAAGGAATCGCTCTAAAATCAGGTTAAATACTAATTTACAGACTTCAAACTGATTTTGTAAACATAAATGCTTAAAATTAAATATCTCTTTTAATTTAAAAAAATGGGAAAATGTTCAGAAACTATCAGAACAAATCTGCAAAACTACATTGAAGGAAAAGAAAGGGGACAAATAAATGGTGATACATCCCTTAATGAAAGCATTCATTATTGTACAACTCAATTCTCTTCTCCCCTGATTAATCTGAACCCTTAATGAATTTCCTTTACAATCAAAACATACTTTTGAATTCCTTTGATATGTATTTTGAATTTCTTAGCTCTTTTGCTGATACCTTGCATCTTTTATCTGTAAATGTCTTCCTTTCTCTCTCTTCCCTCTGATTTCTGGGTTAATTATTCAACCTTGCTGAACTGTTCAGATTAGGCTAATTTATGTTGAAATAACCAATAATGCCAACATTTCAGTGTTGGATTGTTCAATGAAAGGATTGTTTTCTTCATGCCACAAAAGTTCCACAGTCAGACTGAAATTTCTCTGCATTCTGTGGAGACGGGGAAAGAGAAGGTGATTGTGAGCCCGCGTTTGGCTCTTACCACTCTGGCTCGGGTGTGACGCCTGTCGATTCTGTGCACGTTCTAGTGGCCAGAGCAAATCAAAGGGCCACGTCTGATGAAGTATTTCAAGATCCAGGAAGCATAATCTGGAGGGGTCCCCACAGGGAAGGGAATGGGAATATTTCGCAGAGGAGTAATAATACCACATCAGAAATTCTCTGTGGTTTTTGTTTGCTTGCTTTGTTTGTTTTGTTTGCATTATCCATTACCTCTGCTGAAATTTTAGTTTCGGTTAGTGAACTTTGTCAGTTAAAGAGATATTTTTTCCTGTTCTCAGATATTTTCTTATGATACTCTTTAAAAATTAAAATTTACCAATAATGCAGTATTTTTGCCTTTCTATCTTCTCGGGCCATTTCTTTGATTGTTAGGGTTCTTCTTTGCACTAATCTATAGCTGCAGCTCTACTAGCAGCTAAAACGGACTCAGTCAGAGAACATTTATGCCACCGTTTAATTCATTCTATGATTCACATAAGTTGAGGTGGGATGGGATGGACGAGAATCCTTCTCCTTACTCCCCAAGGGGGCTTTTCCTCCCATCCCCCTCTTCAAACAAGCCCCTCCACTGTCACACACGATTTGTTGCTGAATTTCCTACCTGTCTTCCACGTGCAGGTGCTATCCCTTCTGTGTTCTGACAGCTGTATAGAATCTTTCCCTGCTCTTCGAGATGGTGATTTCAGCAGGACATTGGAAGTGGGAGGGAGATAAAATGATCATCATCTTAGAGAATATGTGAAAGGAGTAATCAGCCCAAGAATCAAAAAAATCTCCAAAGTTAAACAAAGAATGCATTCAGAATGAAAGATTTACCATTGCTATATAAAATGAAGAGATTTTTTTTCTTTTTGAAGAGACCGATAAAATATGCACAGCCAAGGAAATCTGATGAAAGAATAGTAAAACAGAACTATGCAATTTTTGAAATAATAAAGTAGGTAAATGTTCAAATATGTAGAAAATATTTAATGCTGTGCTTTTTAAAAATATTTAATAACACTGGAAAAGGTAGAAGGCATTCCAATGTGTTTTACTAGGCTAGCATAACACTGATAATAAGGTTTGACAACTAGAGCTCTAAGAAATAATCTACAGACCTATCTTTCCTCTAAATATAAAAGAAACACGAAATGTTTAAAATTGTAGGCTTGAAAGTTGGATACATCTATATTTAAGTTTTTGCTTTATTTTTAAAAATGTGCCACTTGGACACTTCACTACTCCAAACCCTTTCTCTAAAATTGGAAGATGGTACCTAAATGAAGAGTAATAAATAAATCCTACAACAATGTATGCATTCAGTTTATGTCTGATAACATGTACTAAAGCATGATGATAATGATGGTAAAAGTGATGCTACATAAAAAGCAAAACTTCAAGAAACTGGAATGTGTTATAAAGTAGGTTCATAGAAATTATAGAGAGTTTATCCTAGATATTGAAAGGAGAGTTCAACATCAGAAATATATTTATTTAACTCATCATATCTTGAAGCATTTCCATTATGTGCAGGGAAAAAGAAGCCTAGGATCACTGTAATTATTTTGCATTATTCTAGAAATTCTAGTTAATGCCACAATGAAAAAAAATATATTAAAATGGAAGAGCCCAAATCATCACAGTTTGCAAGTAACATGATTGCTTACCTAGAGGAAACACAAATATCACTATAAGAGCTATTAGAATGATTAAAAATGTTCAGTAATAAGGCCAAAAATGGTAAATATTAAAAACTATGCCAATAATTATAAGCTGGAACTACAAAAGAAAAAGAAAGAAAAGTTCTATTGATAACAACTAGAAAACACTATCACAGAATAAGACACAAATTTAACAAATCTACATCAAGATAACTACAAAACTTGATTACATGATGACCTGACACAAACAGGCTCCTGGATGGAATGACTTACTAGTGTAAAGATGTAATTCTCTCCTAAACTGATCTATAAATTCATCATAATTTTCACCAAAATTACATTGGGAATATGTTTCAACTCAGGAAAAAATAATTAATTTGGATTGGAATCACGTTTAATTGTATGAAAATAAAGAAGAAATGCTTACAAAGAGTAATGAAGCATCACTTTCTGACCATGTTTTAGAGTACACTAGAAAGTTGCAGTAATTTAAACCTGTGAAAATGGTGCTGAAAACAGAACAATGAAAGAGAAACAGGATTTCTGAAACAAATTCAAAAGTATTTAGTATGTAAGAAGGTGATTTCAAATCAGTAAAAACAAATAATGGATTACTTATCACATGGTGCTGGGGAAACTGACTAACAATTTGGGCAAGATAAATTTAGACTCTGATCTTATAGCTTATACCTAATTAATTCCAGAGAAGTTCAAGATTCAAATAAAGAAAATAAAATTTAGCAATAAGTTGAGGAAAACTTTAAAATATGTTTATTATATAGGGATAGGAAAGTCTTCCTAAAAAGGTCAGCAAAGGTAAGTAAGAGTCAAACAGCAAAATAAGGAAAATATTTAAAATATATGTGAAAAATAGTTTCCCAAAAATATAACAAAAGAAAACAAATGAAAAAGTCCCATTTGAACGATGGGGAAAAAACATAGAAATCTCCAAATAAAAGATACAAATGGCTTATAAACATACACAAAATACCTAAACTAATTAATAATCTTAGAAATACAATTTATAAAAAAGGGCTATAACTTTGTTGGTCTTAATATATAATAAAGTTTCAAAACAACAAAAATCAGGACATTCCCTATGTGCTTAGAACTCTAAAGGATGGTAGTGACTGGAGAAGGACTCTGCAAATGCTGAACAAAGAAAAAGGAAAATGCCAGGTAAGAAACCTCCATCACAGTTCAGCTGGTGCACTCCTTCTCCCTCACTTGGTCCCACTCAGCTTGGGGAATTGTTCAGAGGCACTGGCCCAGATCTCTATCACCTCCCACTGGGGACGGGGGTGATAGAACCCCATGCATATCCAGGCATGGGGACTAGGGCAGAACACAATCCTTCAAGAGTGCTGCATATAGAAGGCTGCCCAGGAGGGAAAAAAAGAGAGAGACCCAAAGAGTGGTAAAACTGCATATAGAAAGTGCTGCTCTCACTCAATCCAGTTTCTGTTGACTGGACCACCTAAAGGCAAAATAGACTTTTCTGGAGTAACCTACCTTTCTGGATTGAGCCACCTGGCTCTTGGGGGTGGGATACATCATCAGGGAAGAAACTGGAGGCAGAAAAGTCTCACAGAGAAAAAAATGTTGGGGTTAAACTAAACTGCTGTAAGAGAGGAAATTCCCAGAACAGAAAAGAGTAAGGAAAATGAGGCACTGGGTGAGGGAGAGAATTTAAATAAATCATAGGAGCTGAGGGAGAAAATTCTGCACAAAATCAAACAGAACAGATCAAGATTCTCAGAGAAGGAATGGAAGGAAGGAAGTTTTCTCCTGGAGGTGAAATAATTACCCAAAAAGTGCAGTCTTAAAAATTGTACCACATATCCAGGGCAAGAATCAGATGACGAAGAGCTGAGGAAATGTAGTCAGGAAGATATAGGCTCTTCTAAAAGTATAGAATAAATTGGATCAAATGTCAAAAAGAGTCTTAACACAAAGCCAATTAACAATAAAACCCCAGACAAAAGGGAGAAACTGACCTTCAGAGTTAATTCACCAAGATAATCAGAAGCCCAGAAATCAGCAAAAAATTAAAAGCCATACTAAGAAAGAGGAAGATATAGTTCAGTCAATGGAACATATTAAAACTTCAGAGGAGATATAGAGTTTGGAACAGCTAAACAATAAATTTCAAACAAATCTCAAAAATCAATTCAGGGAGATGAAAGAAAAGATGCATGAAGACATAACGGATATTATGAAGACAATGTGTGAGCATAAAGAAGAATTTGAAAGTATAAAAAGAAACATAACAGAAACTATGGGGATGAAATGCAAAACAGTAGAGATTAAAATACACTAGAGACATAAAACAGCAGATCTGAACAAGCAGAAGAAAGAATCAGTGAACTAGAAGACAGTACAATAAAAATAATACAGTCAGAAGAACAAATAGAGAAGAAAATAGAAAAACTTGAGCAGTGACTCAGTGATTTGAGTGACAATATGAATCACACAAACATATATGCCATGGGTGTCCCAGAAGAAAAGAAGAAAAAAGGGGAAGAAAGAATATGTGAGGAAGTAATGGTCAAAAATTTCCCAGCTCTTAAGAAAGACATAAATATTCATGTCCAAGAAGTGCAACGTACTGCCAACAGAATAAATCCTAAAAGACCTACTCTGAGACACATGCTAATCAGAATGTCAAATTCCAAAGATAAAGGGATAATTCTGAAAGTAGCAAGAGAAAAACAATTCATCACATACAAAGGATCCTCAATAAGAATAAGTACTGATTTCTCATCAGAAACCATGGCAGTGAGAAGGCAATGGTATGACATATTTAAGGTACTTAAAGAGAAAACCTACCAGCCAGAAATCCTTTATCTGGCAAAGCTGTCCTTCAAAAATGAGGGAGAGTTTAAAATATTCACAGATAAACAGAACCTGAGAGAGTTCATCAACAGGAGCCCTGCCTTAAAAGAATTACTAAAGGGAATTCTGCAGTTTGAAAGGAAAAGAGAGGATAGAGTGGCTTGAAATAGTGTGAAGAAATGAAGATTATCAGTAAGGATAATTAAAAGGATAAATACAAAACCCAATAGAAATGCATCCTAAATATGCAACTCTACACTTTTATTCCTATAACAGAATAAAATTGAACAAGAAAAAGGCATATTTCCTGATAATGGACATGCAAAATATAAAGCAGTAAAATGGGATAAAAACAACATAAAGAAGGGAACAAAGGGATATGAGAGCAGAGAATTTGTATGCTATTGAAGCTAGGTTGGTATCATTTCAAATTAGTAGGTTGTGTAATATAAACCCCAGGGTAACAGAAAAAAAGAAAGTATTTTAAAAATGTACAGAAGCAGAAATGAAAGGATCAGTCAGATACATCACAAAAGATCAACTATACAGAAAAGAAGGTTGCAATAAAGAAACAGAGAGACAAAAAAGATATGACATATAAAAACCAAAGGACAAAATGACTGAAGTAAGTACTGCCTTTACAGTAATAACACTGAATATTAATGAAATAAACTCCCCAATCAAAAGACAGAGTGGCGGAATGGATAAAAACCCATGATCCAACTATATGTTGTTTACAAGAGACTCATCTTAGGCCCAAAGAAACGAATAGGCTAAAAGTGAAAAGTTGGAAAAAGATATTGCATGCAAATAGTAAACATAAAAGAGCAGGACAAATATTGGAGAAAATAGATTTTAAGTCAAAAGCTGTTATAAAGGACAAAGAAGGACACTACATATTAATAAATGGGGCAATCCACCAAGAAGAAATTACAATCATAAATATTTATGCACCTAACCACAGTACCCAAAATACATGAGGCAAACTATGGCAAAACTGAGAGGGGAAATAACTACCTCTACAATAACAGCTGGAGATTTAAATACATGACTCTCATCAAGAGATAGAACATCTGGACAGAAGATCAATAAATAAAGAACTTGAACAATATGATAAAATCAATTAGACCTAAAAGACATGTACAGAACATTGCATCCCAAAACAGGATGACATACATTGTTCTCAAGTGCACACGGATCATCCTCCAGGATAGACCATATGTTGGCTCACAAAACAAGTCTCAATAAAATGTAGAAAAGATTGAAATTATACAAAGCATCTTCTTTGACCATAATGAATGTAGCTGGAAATCAATGACAGGCAGAGAACTGGAAAATCCACATATTTAGAATTTAAATAATATACTCTTAAATTATCAGTGAGTCAAAGAAGAAATTGCAAGAGAAATTAGTTAATATCTCAAGAAGAATGAAAATGAAAGCACAACATATCAAAACCTACGGGAAAACAGTGTTGAGAGGGAAATTTATAGCTCTAAGTGTTACATTAAAAAAGAAGAAAGAGCTAAAATCAAAGACTAACTGCACAACTGCAGGAACTGCAGTTTTTGCTAGAAAAACAACAGCAAATGAATCCCAAAACAAACAGAAGGAAAGAAATAACAAAGATTAGAAAAGAAATGAATGAAATTTAGAGTTAAAAAGCAACAGAGAGAATCAATAAAATCAAAAGTTGGTTCTTTGAGATCAACAAAATTGACAAACACTTCTATATCTTGTGGTAGGAGGTGGTTTCTTAGACCTTATACTTAAAACACAAATAATGAAAGAAAAATAGGTATATGGGATCTTCTCAAAATTAAATGCTTTTGTACCTCAAAGGATTTTGTCAATAAGGTGAAAAGGCAGCCTACTCACTGGGAGAATATATTTGGAAACCACATATATGATAAGGATTTAATATCTATGATATATAAAATGATCCTACAACTCAGTGATAAAAAGACAAACGACCCAATTAAAATTGAGCAAAAGACATGAATGGTTGTTTTCTCAAAAAAGAAATACAAATGGCAAGAAGCACATGAAAATATGTTCTGTATCAATAGCAATTAGAGAAATGCAAATCAAATCCACAATGCGATATCATTTCACACCCTAGAATGGTTACTATTACAAAAAGAGAAAACTGCAAGTGTAGGAGAGGATGTGGAGAAATAGAAACACTTATTCACTGTTGGTGGGAGTACAGAATGGTGCAGTCGCAATGGAAGACTGTTTGGCAGTTCCTTAGAAAGTTAAATATAGAGCTGCCACACGACGGGTAATCCCACTCCTAGGTGTATACTCAGAATAACTGAAAGTAGGGAGATTTGCACACTGATGTTATGTTCATAGTGGCATTATTCACAATTGCCAAAAGATGGAAACAACCCAGGTGTCCATCAACAGATGAATGGGTAAACAAAACGTGGTGTATACATATGATGGAATATTATTCAGCTGTAAGAAGAAATGAAGTTGGCATGCATATGACAACATGGGTGAGGATAGTATGTTGAGTAAAACAAGCCAGGTACAAAATGACAAATATTGTATGATCTCACTAATATAAACTAAATATAATGAGCAAAGGTATGGAGTTAATAGCTAGAGATTGGTCACCAGAAGATAGAATGATGATAAAGAATGGAGAGCAGTGGCTTAATTTGTGCAGAATTGGTTAAGGTTGATTGAAAATGCTTGGAATTGGATAGAGGTGATGATAGCACATTAGAGTGAATGTAATTAGCAACGCAAAATGGGGAATGATTGTGGTTGAAAGGGAAAGTCTATGATTGTGTATGTCACTAGAAGAAAATCTAAAGGATGGAACATGGGACTATATGGCACAGTGAACACTGTTGCAGACAATATATGTGATTAATAGTTCAAATTTAAGAATGTTTTCAATGAAGCAAAAGAATTTGGACGTTGATATTACAAGATGCTAATAATAGGGTGGTATCTGAGCTAAAGCAAACTACAGATTGTATTGAATAGTAATATATTAATTTTCTTATCAATATTTTTAAAAAGAGAATTATCGTGACAGAAACTAGAAACAAAGTACTGCATATTATTTTACTCCATTTATATAAAATATAAATATAAATAAAATTATAGAGGTGGAATTAGATTAGTGGATATTTATGTATTTATTGTGGTGATGAATGTATAAATCTGTGATTATACAAAAATCCATTGAACATATATTTTGGATAGATTGTATGGCATATGAATATATCTCAATAAAATGCCTAAAAAACCCTACATCTAGTAACTTCAAACTCATAATAAATATTTTCCACACTGGTAGGCAATTCTGGCTGAAATTTTTTCTTATAAAGTATTATTTATTTTTAAAAATGATGGTTTGCTGCACAGGCAGTGCTGAGAAGGAAATGTATAGCTCTAAATGCTTACATTAAAAAAGAAGAAAGCATTAAAATCGAAGACCTAACTGCACATCTGGAAGGAACTAGAAAAACAACAGCAAACTAACCTCAAAGCAAGCTGAAGGAAAGAAATAACAAAGATTAGAGCAGAAATAAATGAAATTGACAATAAAAGCAATAGAGAGAATTAATAAACCAAACATGTTTCTTTGAAAAGATTAGTAAAATTGACAAACCCATAGCCAGAGTGACAAAGAAAAAAAGAGAAATGATGCAAATAAATAAAATCGGGGGGAACTTTACTATTGATAAACAAAAATAAAATGGCTCATAAGACAATACTATGAACAACTTTATGCCAACAAATTAGACAACCTAGAAGAAATGAAAAAGAAATGAAACACACAACCTACAGACTCTAGAACAAATAGAATTCATCAACAGACCAATTTACAAATAAAGAGATTCAATTAGTCATCCAAAACCTCCCAACAAAGAAAAGCCCAGGACCTGTTGCCTGCACAGGTGAATTCTACCAGTCATTTAAAGAATTAATACCAATCCTGCTCAAACGCTTCCAAAAAAAAATGAAGAAGAGGGAACACTACTTAACTTATATTATAAAGCCAATATCACCCTAATATCAAAGCCAAATAAAGATACAAGAAAAGAAAGTTACAGACAGATTTCCTTTATGAATATAGATGCAAAAATCCTCAACAAAATACTTGCAAAAATCAAATACAACTGCATTTAAAATAATTATACACCATGAAAAAGTGGGTTTTACTCCAGGTATGCAAAGGTGGTTCAACATAAGAAAATCAATTAAGGTAATACACCACAATAATAAAACAAGGGGGAAAAAACAACACATGATCATCTCCATTGACACAGAAAAGGCATTTGACAAAATCCAGCATCCTTTCCAGATAAAAGAATTTAGAAAAACAAGAATAGAAGCAAATTTCCTTAACATGATAAAGTGCATATATAAAAACCCTACAGCTCACATCATACTCAAGAGTGAAAGACTGAAAGGTTTTTTAGATCTAGAACAAGACACGAATGCCCAATGTCACCACTATTATTCAACATTGTACTGGAAGTTCTAGCTAGAGCACTTAGGGAAGAAAAAGAAATAAAAGGCATCCAAACTTGAAAGCATAAATTAAAATTTTCACTATTTGCAGATGGCATGATCCTATATATAAAGAGTCCCAAAAAATCTACAACAAAGCTATTCAGTAAATTTGTTGGGTATAAGATCAACATGTAAAAATCAGTAGTGCTTCTATACAATAGTAATGAGCTATCTGAGGAATAAATCAAGGAAGAAATTCCATTTACAATAGCAACTAAAAGAATAAACTATTTAGAAATAAATTTAACCAAGTATGTAAAGGACTTCTATGCAGAAATCTACAAAATATTGCTAAAATAAATCAAAGAAGACCTAGATAAATGGAAGAACATTCCATGTTCATGGATTGGAAGACTACTATTATTCAGCTCTCAATAAATATAAAAAGATGGAAATTATACAAAGCACCTTCTCAGATCATAATGGAATGAAACTAGAAATCAATAACAGACAGGAAAAGAGTAAATTTGCAAATGTGTGGAGACTGAACAACACACTCCTAAATATTCGGTGGGTTAAAGAAGAAATTGCAAGTGAAATCAGTAAATATATTGAGACAAATGAAAATGAGAATACAACGTATCAAAACTTATCGGATACAGCGAAGGCAGTCTTGAGAGGGAAATTTATAGCCCTACATGCCTATATTAAAAAACAAGAAAGAATTAAACTCAAAGATTTAACTGAACAACTAGAGAAACTAGAAAAAGAACAGCAAACCAATCCCAAAGCAAGCAGAAGGAAAGAAATAATAAAGATTAGAGCAGAAATAAATGAAAATGAAAACAGAAAAACAATAGAGAAAATCAACAAAAGCAAAAGCTGGTTCTTTGAGAAGATCAATAAAATCGACAAACCCCTTGCTAGACTAACAAAGAAAAAAAAGAGAGAAGATGCAAATAAATACAATAAGAAATGAAAGGGGGGAAATTACAAATGACCTCACAGAAATAAAAAGAATCATAAGAGGATATTATGAGAAACTATATGCCAACAAACTAGACAACCTTGATGAAATGGACAAATTTCTAGAAACGCGTAACCAACCTACACTGACGCTACAAGAAATACAAGAACTTAACAAACCAACCACAATTAAGGAGATTGAATCCGTCATCAAAAATCTCCCAGCAAAGAAAAGTCCAGGACCAGATGGCTTCACAGGTGAATTCTACCAAGCATTTCAAAAAGAATTAACACCAATCCTGTCTAAACTCTTCCAAAAAATTGAAGAGGAGGGAA
>JAQZBX010081156.1:0-13678 GCA_029593785.1 Cabassous unicinctus | reverse complement strand
AGGGCAGGAGTAGCTATACTAATATAGAACAAAATAGACTTTAAATGCAAAACTATTGTAAGAGACATAGAAGCACACTATATATTAATAAAAGGGATAATCAATCAAGAAGAAAGAACAGTCATAAACATTTATGCACCTAATCAGGGTGCCTCAAAATGCATGAGGCAAACATTGGAAAAACTAACTGGAGTAAGAGATGCCTCTACAATTATAGTGGGGGACTTTAATACACCATTATCACCATTAGACAGAATATCTCGACAGAGAATCAATAAAGAAGCAAATATACCTTGAATAATGCATTAGAGGATCTGGACCTAATAGACATATACAAAAGATTACACCCAAATACAGCAGAATATACATTCTTCTCGAGCACACATGGATGATTCTCCAGGATAGACCACATGCTAGGCCACAGATCTCAATAAATTCAGAAAGATTGAAATTATACAAAGTAATTTCTCTGACCACAATGGAATGAAGCTGGAAATCAGTACGGGACAGAGAAGCAGATTAGGCACAAGATATGGAAGTTAAACAACACACTCTTAGATAATCAGTGGGTCAAGAAGGAAATTGCAAAAGAAATCAGTAACTACCTTGAAACAAATGAAAATCACAACAGAATGTATCAAAACCTATGGGATGCAGCAAAAGCAGTGCTGAGAGGGAAATTCATAGCCATAAATGCATACATTAAAAAGGAAGAAAAGGTTAAAACCAAAGACCTAGCTGCATACCTGGAGGAATTAGAAAAAGAACAACAAACCCCAAAGCAAGTGGAAAGAAGGAAATAACAAAGATTAGAGCAGAGGTAACTGAAATTGAAAATAAGAAAGCACTAGAAAAAATAAACAAAACCAAAAGCTGGTTCTTTGAGAAGATTAATAAAATTGACAAACCCTTATCTAGACTAACAAAGAAAAAAAGAGAGAAGATGCAAAGACATAAAATAAGAAATGAAGAAGGGGATATCATCACCGACTCCACAGAAATAAAGAGTATCATAAGAAAATACTTTGAAAAATTGTATGCCAACAAGATGGATAATTTAGAGGAAATGGACAGATTTCCAGAAACACACAAGCAGCCTACTTTGACAAAAGAAGAAATTGATGAATTCAGCAGAACAATCACAACTAACAAGATAGAATTAGTCATCAAAAACCTCCTAACTAAGAAGAGCCCAGGACTAGATGGTAATTCCAGAAAGAATTAACACCAATCTTGCTTGAACTTTTCCAAAAAATAGAAGTAGAAGGAACATTGCCTAACTTATTCTGTGATGCCAACATCACCCTAATACCAAAGCCAAAGACGCCACAAGAAAGGAAAATTACAGAGCAATCTCTCTAATGAACCTAGATGCTAAAATCCTCAACAAAATACTTGTTAATCGTATTCAACAACACATCAATGAATTATACACCATGACCAAGTGAGCTTCATCTCTGGTATGCAAGGATGGTTCGACATAAGAAAATCAAACAATGTAATACAGCACATATACTGAAAGAAAAAAATCACATGACCATCTGTATAGATGCAGAAAAAGCATTTGACAAAATACAGCACACTTTCCTGATAAAAACACTTCAAAAAATAGGAATAAAAGAAAACTTCCTTAACATGATAAAGGGTATATCATGAAAAACCCACAGCTAACATCATGTTCAATGGTGAAATCCTAAAAGCTTTCCCTTCTGAGATCAAGAACAAGACAAGGATGCCCACTTTCACCACTCTTATTTAACAGTGTGTTAGAAGTACGTGCTCGAGCACATAGAGAAGAAAAAGATATAAAAGGCATCTGAATTGGAAAGGAAGAAGTAAAAATTTCACTCTTTGTAGAAGACTATACATAGAAAGCCCTGAGAAATCTGCAACAAAGCTTCTAGAGCTTATAAATGAGTTCAGTAAAGTGGCAGTTTATAAGATCAATGTGCAAAAATCAGTAGCATTTTTGTGCATCAATAATGAGCAAACTGAGGAGGAAATCAAGAAAAAAATCCCATTTACAATGGCAACTAAAAGAATCAAATACCTAGGAATAAATTTAACTAAAGATGTAAATGACTTATATGCAGAAACCAAATCATGGAGGTTAAGTAACTTACCCAGTCATATCCATAGAAAGTGGGAGCTCTGAAACCCAAACAACCCATCGAATCCATACTTGATCGCTATGCTACTCTGTCCCCTTGCTTTATCCTTTTCTATTGATTTATAATTTTCAGTTTACCTATGCATCTGTATTTGTGCTATCCCTATGAGACGCCATCATGGCTTCTTCATATATCCTGGAAATTAGCAAAATGAAAGAACAATTTGGGCCAGTAGAATACTGACAAGGCTGTGTGAGGTACCAATGGGGAATGAGGCAGATGCTTGCCTGTGCTTGGCCCTGCCCCTGGCATTCCAGGTAGGTGGCATTACCTTAAGTCAAAGCTGGAGCTGATTTTGTCCTGTTTTAATACATGGTCAAGCATGGGTGCTCACCCACCTGCACCCCTCACACCCCAAGCTGAA
The DNA here is from genome assembly GCA_029593785.1 of Cabassous unicinctus. Classification (NCBI taxonomy): domain Eukaryota; kingdom Metazoa; phylum Chordata; class Mammalia; order Cingulata; family Chlamyphoridae; genus Cabassous; species Cabassous unicinctus. Next base: position 11,143 of record JAQZBX010081156.1, on the reverse strand, counting down.
CTGCACACCTGCTCACTGCTCCTCCCTGCTCCACCTTCTAAAATTCTGATGTCACAGCATCACTTGCCCTGCCTGCAGATTTTCTGTGAGCATTAGTGGAACTGAATTAAGATCCTGTGATGTGGAAGGAACACTGTAAGCTTTAAGTCATGAACGAAAGGAATTAGGCTATAAGATATTTACAGTAATTATATACAAAGCAAAGAGAAAACAGAAAGTAAAAGAAAATTACTGGCACCTCAACTCTGCCTGATGGTAACTTTGCCTTAGTTTTTCTGAGTACTGAAGAGATGACATCAACAGCCCACCTCCCATCCTTTCTATGCACAGCCAACTGAGCCAGTTGGAGATTTTATGTGCAGAAACCTTAGGGTCGGGCCTGCCACTGAAGTTCGGCAGTGGCTGCTACCGCACAGCAGCGACAGCCAGGCCAGCCCCCCTCCCTTCCTGCTCATCTTCTTTCTCTTTGACTCTGGTTAATTCTTGTGAAGAGATACTTTTTCTTTTCTACAAAATTTTAAAAATGAAGTTTTCTCAATTCCTGGCCCGTTAGTATAGTCCATACATGGCCTTTTCTCTTATTCACTTACTTATGTATTTCTTCCCCCTCCAGTCATCATTCCCAGTCTAATTTTGAAAGTTTATTTTTAAAAAGGAGATTTAAAAAATTGAATATACATATATATTTATATTTGTATTTATTTATGAAAACTTAGAAACTCAGATAAGTAAAAAGGAAGAAAATAGAAAATATAGTTTATCCATTGCTCTGAAATAAACATTCTTAGCATTTTGATAAATATACTTTTTATCACTTATGTGTTTGTGTGTGTTTACAAACTGGAATCATACATATATTTCAAAATCTGTTTCTTCCAAGTACCCCTTAATATATCATTCATTTTACACATCATTTTAATGATTGGTTTAATTTCTACTTTATAGAGGCACCATAATTTAATTCCATGTAGTTGGAGATGGTTTCCAAAATTTCTCTATAATAATAAGCATCACTTATTGCTCATGACCATCCCTATAGCTAAATCTTTGCCTGCTCCCATGATTATTTTCTTTGGATTTGTTGAGTGGCCTTGTATTTATATTTTAAGACTTTTAACAACACTGACTGGCCACGTGTCCCCAAGAAAGTCTTCACCAGTTTATGTTATTATCAGCAGTGTATGAGAATATTTATCTCCCCTTTCTATCTCCAATCCTGTAAGGAACAATTTTCATGCTTGGATAAAGTCAGGATTTATTTCCTAGGAAAAGCTATGTATGCCATATAACCAATCTCTAATACATGTAAATCATGTACCCACCAAATTCTTTTGTCTCCAATATTTAAAAGAGGGTTTTTCCCTGACAAACTTCATTGTTTTTTTAAAAACTTAGAATAGTCTTTTCACCAGCTCCCCTTTATCTTTTTTACTTTAAGATTTTCTTGACACACACAAAAGGGATAACGTGATCAAAGAGGAAAACCATATCAGCATTTGTTCTCGTCTCCTTTGGGAACTAAGTGAGAGAACCGCGTAGAAATAGGCTAAGGCTATGAGAAGCTCTGATGAATTGAAGGTCTGTATGGAGAAACATAATAATGAGCAAGTATTACAAACAGAGTCCGTGGAAATGAACGTGACCTGCATAGAGGATGGGTCAAAATACGTACTGATTAGAGCTTCTGACGTACCTTAAGGACTGCTCAGGAAGGAACTGGATTCTGAATGAATTCACAGCATGGATAATGTACAAAAGCCATAGAGACACAGTAAGAAAGTAAAGAAAAAGAATAGATGTGTGTGTGTGTGGAGGGAGAGGGGCAATGCAAAAGATTGCGAAAGAAGTTCCATCGAGCATCTATTTAAAACATTTCAGGATTCCTTTCTTTTTCTGAAAGTATCAGAACAATGAAAAGAAATTAAAAGATAGAAATGGGTCTGACAATTAAGAATTGCTGGAACTCAAGTGAAGGATTCTGTTGAGAACAAACAGTACCTAATGAAAATGAGGAAGAGGACGCATCACCACCCTTTAGCAGGAATTGTCCCCTGTGCAGTTCTCAGTAGAACTGACCAGCCCTTCCATATAATATGATTAAACATGAAATATCATAAATCCCTGCACCAGCGTTCTGGGGACTGAGTGCTTTTTTATATGCAGTTAGGCAACAGCAAAAGTGAGTTTCCTGGAAAGGGTGCTTCCCGCCAAATGGGCAATTTTTGGATTTATTTTGTTTTCTCCTTAAATAAAGAGGAAAATGGTTGCAGAAAAATCTACTAGATGACCCTAGGCAAGGAGTGACCGTGCAGTGGTTCTCAACCAGGACGTATCCTCCTTCCCACAAAGCATTTGAAAAGAGGTGGGGGATGTGGTCACATGGACGAGGTTGCTGGTGAGAACGGGAGGCTGGAGGACAGAGGCTCTCAGTATCCTGCCCCCTGCAGGACAGAGGGCAAAACGAAGACCTTCTGCACCAAATGCCAAGAAGCACCGGTTACGAGAAGTTGGAGAGGTCATTGACTCTGAAATCAGACCTGTGTGGGTTCAAACCCTGGCCTCAATTGTGCTGCATTATTCATGTTTTAAGCTGTCAAAACTTTATGTGTCTCTTTCTAGCTTGCTGGACCAATTTGTTGCATTATTTGTCGTAAGCCAAATTCTCTCTCTCACCGATTTGAAGCAGAAAAGCAGCTGTACTTCATGGACTTAGGTGGTGGCCAGTGATGACCCCCCTCTCTTTTTCAGGTGTGCTTTTATTCTTTTCAGAATTCTGAAACCAATAATCCCCTTCTGTTGTGGTGCTCCCTTTTCTCCAAACGCCTCATGCCTTGGGCCAACCCATTGGGAGTTGATAGGTAGGAGTTACTGGTGATTTCAATATAATGCTTCTTAAAACTCAAGGCTCAAAAATCACTTCAGTAAGATTCTGAAACTGCTCTCAGGAGGAATTGATATCTCATCTTGGAACATGTTAAATGTAATTAAAACACGGCATTTAAAAAGAGGATTAAACGCTCATGGAATGCCCCAAGTGCTAGCACTGCCCTCACAGAGAGAAATGAGGAATTTATACACCATGGTTGGGAAAATTCCAGAAGTAATCCACATTTCTCATGAGGCTGAAATTTCTTCAACATTTTCAGAAGTATCATATTTAAAGTAAAAGGATCACTTTCATTATGTTAATATGAGGTAAACATCTTGAGATGATAAAACATGATATTGTAATGACAAGTGAATATAGAATAGTGCCAGATATCATGGAGTCTAAGCAAAGAGAAGTTGGTCAGAAAGATTTGTCACATTGTAGACTAGAGAATTGCCTTGATTGGCCAATATGAAAATGTGAGGTCATGGGCAGGTACTCTGCGATAACTTGATGATAATTAATAGGTAACAGCTTACAGCCAACAGACTTTTAAAAATAGTATAGCCTAATAATTAAAATGCAAATAATATTTTAGGCTGTCAAATCAGCAAACAAAAAGATTAATACTGAGCGTTGACTACCATGAAGAAAAATGAGCACTCTTATATCTCAGGAGTGTAAATTGATGCACCTTTTGATTTATAATTCTGCTTCCAGAAATCTGTCAAACAGAAGAAGCTAAGATTAAGGGTTAAAGCATTTGTACAAGTATGTTCATTTCAGCAGAATGTGTTATGGTGAAAACATTGAAAATAGCATCAATGCTCAAAACCAATGATTGGTTAAACTGCAGACACAACGATGATAACGGCATTTATTAAGCATCTCAAAAGGGCCAGGAACTGAGCTGTGTACTTTACATAGGTAATTTTATTTCTCAGAATAACTATATGAAGTAGGTACTATGTTTAATTTTTTGAGGTTTAGAGACTTGAGCAATTTAACTAAGATCATATGGCAGTAAGTGAAGGCACAGAGTTTTACCTAGACATTGTAATTTGAATCCCATGTTTTTCACTATTATATGGACTCCCTCAACAAATCAGGATGCTATAAAATGGAATTCTCTTAACATGGATAATAGAAAGATATTCACAAATTAAGTGGAAAACTCTATGTCTTAGTTTCCCAGCTGCTAAAACAAATGCCATACATGTGGTTGCTTACCCAGTGGGAATGTATTGGCTGGTGGTTTTGAGGCTGGGAGAAGTCCAAAACCGAGGCATTGCAAGGCGGTGCTCTCTCCCTGGAGATTGTGGTGTTGGGGGGCTGCTGCCGGCGGTTCCTGGGTTCCTTGGTTTTCTGCCACATGACAACATCCCATCCTTTATCTCCCTGCTTCCGTTGTCTTCCAGTTTCTAGTTTCTCCATGTGGCTTTCTTTGTTACTGAATTTATTCTGCTTATAAAGGCCTCCAGTAATCCAGATTAAGACGCATCCTGCTTCAGTTGGTCATACCCTAACTAAAATAACATCGTCAAAATGTCCTCTTTAAAACGGGTTCACACCTACAGGAGTGGATCAAGAGTAAGGACATCTTTTTCTGGAGCACATAATTCAATACCATCCTACAAAACAAAGTGCTCAGTATGATTTAATTTTCATTGATATGCATGCGTACATACACATGCACATATACACAGATTTATAAAAGGGCTTGGGGAAATGTACAACAAAGTGCATACAATTCAGTTTCTGTGTCATGAGACTGTATCGGTGAGGAATGCATTCAGCTGTAAGTAAGAGGGAAACTCACTATATGGGTGCTTGGCTGCACAAGACAAGAAGTGTAGTGGTCCAGGGCAATGAAGTAGCTCATGATTATGAGCCCACGCAGGCTCTTTTATGCTCCACTCTCTTTAGTGTCTTTTATCCTCTTGCTCATCAATTCATGTCTCAAGATGGCCATGGAAATTCCTGGATCATATCTACATTTCAGGAAGAAATAAGGGGAATGAGGAAGGGCAAAGGCCAAAAAAGCTTTCTCTTAATACAACTTTGCATTTTTGATAGTTAGATTACCTTTTTATTTCTTGATTAGAGAAGTTGTGGGTTTACAGAAAAATGATACATAAAATACAGGATTCCCATCCACCACCCCACCACCACCGCCTTGCATGTGTGTGGAACATTTGTCAATTGACAATAGCACATTTTTATAATTGTACCAGTAATTAAAATCCATGGTTTAACTTAGGATTCACTGTGTAGTGTAGTTCCATGAACTTTTAAAAATTCCTACTCTGTTACTGTACATATAATCTAACATTTCCCCTTTTAATCATGCTCAGATATGTATTTCAGTGCTGCTAACTGCATTCCCAGTCCTGTGCTCCCATCACCACCTCCCAGTACCAAAACGTAGTATTTGTATTCAGGAGAGAACTTGCACCAGAATAATTTTTAACGGCACACACTGCTGCCTCAACCCAAATTGTAATCTTTTAGCAAAAAAGAAGGGAAATGGTAGGGAAATAGCAATTACACCATAAGGTTTTGCATTTTCTTTTTTCTGACCTATATTTTCTACTTTTTAAGCAATAAATATATGTATTATAAAATATTTTTTTAAAAAAACAACATGAGCCATTGTAGCAGCTCTTATTTGGAAACGTCAGTGAGGTGTGAGTCAGAAATCTTGGGTTATAAACCAGGCTACTACCCTAACCCTAACCCGGGCTCTAACCCTAACTACTTTTGTAATTGGGTTAAATTAAATGACTTGTCTTCTCCTACAGAGAACACATAGCTGGCTGCTTGAGTACTGTCTCAAAATTCTGGTGTCTTGAAGTAGTCACTATGACACCAGCTTTGAACTTCTCAAAACTCAAAATTTTCTGTGCATATTGAATTTATTATTTCTTCTGGGTAAACTCATGCTATCTAATGCTGAACAGAGATTCATAAATCACAATGCAAATGCATTGACCACCTGTGAGAAGTAAATCTTGCTTGAACCTGAGTGGGTTAACCCATTCTTTCCCAATATAAATGGGGCATAGGAGGCTAAAATGTAAATGAGAAGATTGTTTGATGAGTGTGAATCAAGGCAAAACAAAGGAATTTGCTTGGCTGATCTTAAAAGTGGGCATTATGGCTCTAACAGCCCGATGTGTCTGTTTCCACTAGGATGACAGAATTGCTAAAGAAACTGAAGTGCTCGAAACTTTTGCTTGGGCAAAACTGATCTTATCCAAACACATCCTTCTCTTAATCTCCCCATTTCTGCATTTCCTATTTATTTGACAATATCCAACTAAATTTTATTGACTCTATTGAGCTGCTCATCATGCCAGATCCTGCCCCAGTTTGGGGGCATCTATTGTTTAACAAAATATTTTCCCTGAAATCATGTATTAAATCCTTTGGATCTGGGATAGAGGGTGGGAAGGAGGCATAGACAATTAACAAGCAACAACACATAATTATTTCCCAAAAGGTGTTCATAAAACATTAGTCCTGCTGCATGCTTCTAAGATAAGGATCCTTGCTTAGAAAATTATTCCAAACTTTACTCATCTCCATGAAATGGTCTAAATATGGGAAGCCAGTGGTAGGTTCCCTTAAGAGTCTCTACTTGGAAACATGAGCCCCTAAACTTTTCCTCTTCCTTATTGTTCAGACTTTCAGCTGGCCACAAGGAGCAGTTCTCTTTCTCTTTATGTCTCAGGGGCTTCTATTTTGGTTTATCCTGTTGATCTGGGCTGGGGGCTCATGAAATCCAGCTGTTACACTTCCTGTTGCTCAGAAATCATTGTTTGCCTGTTCTCATTAGGAGATGAGGGCATGGAGTAGGTCACCCCAAAATGGGGAGCATAAGCTAGGATCTCTGACATGTGGGGGTGTCACCATGTCTGTGTGTGTGTGTGTGTGTGCGCGCGTGTGCTATATGGACACAATCTTTGAGCATCAGGATGAAGTTTCCTCTGGAAGGCCAACCCTTCCTGTAGATTCACCTTCTCAGCATCTTAGTATTTTTTTTAATTCAAGAAAAAAAGGGCTTTTGTTATTAAAAAAAAAAAATTATGTGAACTAAACAAACTTTGTAGGGATCTTTGATGAACCTGGTTTGGCAGTTGGAAGATCTGAAGTTAAATTATTTCTAAGGTCTCTGCCCGCAGTACGCTAAGATTCTGACTTTGCTTGTGGATAGTTTGTTTGGAGTCTTGTAATTCTGGTCTCTGTCAGCATTTTCTTATCTCAGTTTTCCCTGCTCTACATCATCAGTGGCAGCTTTGGAAAGAAAAGACATCTCTGTGTGAAATGTGAAATGCTGAAAAGTCTATACTCTGGTCTGATAAGCAGCTATATGTACCAAATTGTCATTCTGGTTTCTGAAACTCTCAAATTTGTTATCAGGAAGTTACTTCACCAATGCCTCTCCACTCTTAGGATTATTTTCAGATTCCAGTCAGTTGTCTTAAAAAGCCAAGAGCCAATCCCAGGAGTAGGGAACTCCTGCCAAGTCTACCTAGCACAGCCCTCCAGGATGCCCAGCTGGAGGTACCGTGGGCCATGCGTGCTCCATGACTTACATGCGCACCTATGCTGTAGCAGTCAGCCAAAGGGGTGCTGATGCACAGCACCAGAACTCTGTTGGCTTTTATAAAGGTATTTATTTGGGGTAGACGCTTACAGTCACAAGGCCATAAGCGTAAGTTACTTTCCTTACCAAAGTCTGCTGCCACGTGTTGGAGCAAGATAGCTGCTGACGTCTGCAAGGGTTCAGCCTTCCTCTTCCTCCTAAGGCTCCATGGTCCCAGCTCCTTCCAATCGCAACTACAGGCTGGCATAGGGATTTGTCTCTCTCCCCGGGGCTCGATTCTTTCCGGGCTCAGCTGCACTGGTCTCTCCACAAGGTCAGCTGTAGACCATCAGGTTCTCTCTCTTCCTGGACCTCTGCTTTATCGATGGTGCTGTCTCTATTCCGCTGTGTTCTTCTCCTGTATTTACTTCCTGGGGCTCCAGCATAAAATTCCAACTTCCTCCTCTGCCATGTCGTTTTCTTACTGACATGGCCGATTCAAAGCCTTAATCATAATTTAATCAAGTGAAACTTCTGAATTTAATACAATCTAATATGCCCAGAGGAACAGACCAGCTTACAAACATAATGCAATACCTATTTTTGGAATTCATAAATCGTATCAAAATGATACATATACCTAAGGTGCAGCTACTTTTATTAGTTTTTCTTTTTCTCAAAAACACTCTTTTTGTTAAACATATTTTTATGTCCCCAAAACAGAAATTTAAACTTTATATACCATACAAAAATGAAAGGTTAATGTACTTTCCTTGCCATTGTCCTAGGATACTACCAAAATTTAAAGCATTTTTCCACTAAGAGGAAAATATTAGATAATATTATATGAACACCAAAGATTTATCCCACAAAGATTATTTCAGAATAGAGTGAAATTGAGGAATAATTAAGGCATTCTTTGTGGCAGATTTACTGAATGACATTGAACTTCCCAATATTCCTATCTAAATGAGTTGTAATATATTTATATGATTAAATGTAATTAATGTCATTATAAAAATAACAGTAACTGGATCCTTTAAAAAAAATATCTGATTTGTTCCATTGCCCTGGGACTTTTTACCCTTTTCAGGATATCTTTAGAAATGCTTGGTGGTGTCAAATAATTAAAACGTGATATTAATCATGTTGAATAACTGCGTTATGGTCAAACACTCAAAGGTGTTCATGAAGATTCGTGAGGCCAGAGAATATAGAAAAGTAGTGAAGCCTCATTCTTGTAAGTGGCACCTAGAATACATAACTTCTTCATCACAAACTTGAGACTTTCAAAGACCAGAAAAACAATGGGTGCACATAACTGTTTATCAGACCAGAAAGATGCAACCTTTATGCTGCAGAAGCTTAAACTGACACGAATCTCATTTATCAACATAATCCTGAGATATACAGTTATGGCTAAAATTCCCAAATTTAGATTCTCTAGATAGTTAAGTGCTTCCCCAATCCATCAGTGAATCTGTCTTTGGGGCCACACTCACTCGTGGTAACTGCTGGCCCCAAATTGCTGCAGCTGGGTCGTTTGGTTTATGAAGTATCAGGTGTCACCTCCTCAGACAAACTTTCCCACCATCCTGTGTAAATTAGCCCTCCCTCTTCCCAAAACGCTCTCTCACTACTCTGAGTTTTGTTCATAGCATTCATCATCAGCTGCTCTTAAATTAGAGATGTGTTTTTTGTTTATTTTCCACCCCTTAAATATAAGCCATGAGGCAGGACTTTATGTTTTTCACCAGTGTATCCTCAGCACCTAAAACATGGTGGACACGTTCCCAGGTGCACTAGCCCTCCTGCACCCTATGCCGAACCACGTGTGGATTTCAGCAGCTTCCTCTGTTTTCATCACTTTGGATGGAGCGAGCATTATAGAGGACAGGGCAAGGCTGCATTCCTCTTTGGCAGAGAGGGTATGAGAGGTGAACCCTGGAGCTTCCAGGAGCCGAGTCTTTGGCGCTGTGGCAGAGGCTGATGTGAACAACTGCAGCCGACGTGGGGGGACATGGATTCGTGACGGTGGCCTTGGCGCCCACTGGGACCCGTTATCCCTGCAGCCCGCTGTCCTCCTGCCCGTCTAATTGTCTATCTACCCCGAAATGTTCCCCAGCTGGGTCACTGCACATGCACACACAAATTCTGTGCAATACAAGGTGTGCCAGTTTATTCACTCCAGCCTCCCTGTATCTGAAAGTAGTGCCAAGTTGTGAGGAAAATAAATTATACTCTTGAAAGATAAAATTCACTTTCTGAACTATAATTTTCCTCTCTATTGGCTTTCTGTTGCCGCATAGCAAAGTCCACAGACCTGGCTGCTCAGAGCAGCACACGTTCACCACACAGAATCTCCTGGTCAGAAGTCCAGTTAGGGTCAGTGGACCCCCTGCTCAAGGACTCACAAAGCAAAAACCAGGCAGCAGCTCCCCACTTGCTGGGCCTCAGCGTCCTCTTCCAAGCTCACAGTAACTGGCAGGATTAACCGTTTTGTGGTTGTCAGACTGAGACCCGTCTTCTTGCTGGTGGGACCAGGGCGTCTCTCAGCAACTAGGGAACACTCACAGTTCCTTGCCACATTTCCACAACAGGCCAGTGGAGGCGGTCCTGCAAATTCTTTTATGTCCCACCTAATCTCACCAGACCCACCACACAATCTCCCTTTTGCTTGACTCAAAGTCAGCTGGCTAGTAACGTAATCGTGGGAGAGAGATCCCATCTGCACAGGCTCTGCCCACACTCGAGGGGAAGGGATGGTACATGGCACATGGCATGCACACCAGGGGGCAGGAGTCTTGGCACCACCTTAGAGTCCTGTCCACCATACCTTCTCTGACATTACTATTAGTCAAATTACTAAATATCATCTATTTTGAATAGGTGCTGTTCAAAACTTATAGTATTTCTAGGAAGAAGAAAATATCTGAAGTTTTGAATTGGCAAAGTAAAAGGATGAGTACAGGCGCTTTCAAATACTGCCTCTAAGTCCTAGAATTCCCTCTACAGCCCTCTTTTCTCCAGTTGTAAGGAAGACCAGTGCATAATTCTAATTAGAGAACAAATGAATATATGACAAATACTCTTTTCGGTAACATAACTCAAAAATGTAATGGCATTAATCCTTACATACAGAATACTTTGAAGGTAGAGTTCATCCACAGAAAATACTAGTGAATGTAACCCATTCCCCCAAACACTAAGCGAAACGTATCTATGGTAAAAATCTAATGCTTCTTTATAACTCCGTAGGGAACGGCACTGTAGGAGTACTTTGCTACCAAGCACTGGTTTGGCTAGCCTCATTATCTCAGTATTGCTCTCTTTCTCAATGGCTTTGAATAGTTCACAGAGCCCTGGTCACCAGTTTGACTTACTATGGCTTACTTAGCTGATCTGGAGCAAGGTTTTGACCTTGTCCTTCGTAGGTGACCTGAATTCACCTCTGGGCACACAGCATAGAGGCTAAGGCCGAGCAATTCCACATTGATCCATGAACAAGGCTTCCGTATTTGTCTAGAGGCTTGAAGGGCACCTGTCCTAGCAAGTTTCTTAAAAGAGAACATTTATGACCTCCTTTACCTGGTTGACTCCCAAAGCTATTTGCAGGGTAGAGCTCTATACTCCAGGTGCCGTCCTGAGATGACATCCTTGAACTATGCACTATTCCTCTTGATATA
>JAQZBX010081155.1:0-13716 GCA_029593785.1 Cabassous unicinctus | reverse complement strand
GCCCCGGGAAGCAAACCCGGGGCCTCACACATGGTAAACGGGGGCTCTATCGGTTGAGCTACACCCGCTTCCTGTTGTGAGGGCTTGCTGCATCAGCCCACTAGGCTGCACGGGGCGGCCTGCCCTCACAAGGAGGCCCCAGGAAGCAAACCCGGGGCCTCCCATATGGTAAACGGGGGCTCTATCGACTGAGCCACTCCCACTTCCAGCTTAATTCTTAAAATGAACAAGTTCCATTTAAAATGAACATTTATAAAATAAGCCATAAAAAATAAATAGATAAACACTTAATGTCATGACTGAGATAAAGTAATATTTGACAGAAGAAAGTCCTGGGATATTTATGTAATTAACATGCTGCCTGTGTACATTTTATTCCTAAAATTCAGAAAGCAGTTACTTCAATATCTAATACTTGAATTTTCTCTGTTCAGTGGGAAACTAATCCCCGAAACCTATGTGGAGGTGGTGAAAGATTGATTTTTAAATGAAGATTTTTAAACTAATTTTTAAAAATATTTAGAAACAGTATGTCCTAAAAATTAGGATGATTTGTGTTTTTTTCTATGATTATAACTAATTAGTCATAATTGTATCACAGAATTGTTAAGTAGAAAAAAATGTACTAGTTTTCTTGTTAAAATGCAAAGGCTTGACTATGAAAGAGATATAGTAGGTAAGTTTAACTTGGAAATTCAAAACTGGAAAAATACTATATGTATGCATTACAAATGTTATTCATACATTTATATTATATATGTTACACACATATAAAAGTAATAAATATATTTATTATATAAATTATATAAATTAATTATATACATATACTATCACATGAAGACACGAAACAAGAGTGATTTTAACAAACCAGGCAAAAATACCCTATACACCTGAATATTAGGTAACTGCAAGCCAAAAGCATGCAATTAAGACAGTTACTTTATTCTGAACAAGAAAGTCGTATAGCCATAATAGGAGAGGCTCTTCGTATTCCACTGGCCGATCCAAGTATAAATTTGCGGGGGGGGCGGTGAAGGTGAGGGAGTATCTTATATTTGATTAGTTATATTATCTATTATTATACCTTCTTTTAAGACGGGCATGGCATTGACTGACATCTGGTTTAAAGTCTAAGAATTATATCCAGATAGAATATGCTAAATAGTTATAATTTGAGAGATTAAATTTCATTTGGTTTAAAATTGAATGCTTATACTAACAAAGGGCTACTAAACCACTATTTTTATTAGTTAGAGAAAATGAAAGTGATATATCTACATGTTCACAGTTCCTTTGATGCAAAAATTAGTTTTACTGTTCTTTTCATTTTAAAATAATTATCAAATAATCTTGCAAAGGAATGACAACCTAGCCTCAAGTCTACAATATAAAGACAATCAAAATTCCAACAGCCTACTTTGCAGAAGTGGAAAAGCCCATAATCAAATTTATTTGGAAGGGTAAGGGGACCCGAAGAGCCAAAAACATCTTGGAAAAGAAGAATGAAGTTGGAGGACTCACACTTCCTGATTTTAAAACTTATTACAAAGCTACATTGGTCAAAACAACATGATACTGGCACAAGAATAGATAAATACACCCATGGAGTTGACATGAGAGTTTAGAAATAGACCCTCAAATGTATGGCCAATTAATTTTTTAACATATATTTTATTAGAAAGGTTGTAAACTTACAGAATAACCATTCACATGTGTGGAATTCCCATACAGCACCCCTCCACCAACACATTACATTGTGTAACATTTGTTATAGATTATGAGTTATCATCAGACTATTACCACTAACTATGGTCTATAGGGTACATTTGGTATATTTTTCCATACCCCCCCATTATTAACACAGTACATCTTTGGCATTGAAGCAAGGATATTACAGCATTGCTGTTAACTATATTCCATAAGTTACATTAATTGTATTTTTCCCACTCTTCCTCACATTTTACCACCTTACAATAGTGATGTACATTGGTTCTGGTTCATAGAAGGACATTCTTGTATTTGTACTATTAACCACAATTCTTATCCACCTCTGGGGTCACTGTTATTCATTCCCTAGATTATTCTCTAGCTTTCTTTCAATTGACATTTACATCCCTAGACTACAATCCACAATCCAATTTATAGACCAGCTGTGTTAGTTCTACTCACTATAGTGTGTTACCATCAACTTTATCTATTTCCACACTTTTACAGTCAAGTTAATTAAAACTTCCACATACATTCAGCATCAGTACACCTTCTCAGCCCTCCCCTTATCTCCTAATAACCTTTACTCTAGTTTTTAAGTCCATGTGTTTATTCTTATTTAGTTCATATTAGTGAAATCATGCAATATTTGTCCTTTGTGTCTGGCTTATTTCACTTTACATAATGTCTTCAAGGTTCACCCATGTTATCATAATGTGTCCCAATTTCATTTCTTCTTACTGCAGCATAGTATTCCATCATATGTATATAGCACATTTTGTTTATCCATTCATTGGTTGATGGACACTTGGGTTGTTTCCATCTTTTGGCAATTGTGAATAATGCTGCTATGAACATCGTGTGCAAATGTCTATTCGTGTTACAGCTTTCAGTTCTTCTGGTTATATTCCTAGTAGAGGAATTGCTGGATCATATGGCAGTTCTATAGCTAGCTTCCTGAGGAACCACCAAACTGTCTTCCACAGAGGCTACCCCATTTTACATTCCCACCGACAGTGAAGGAGTGTTCCTATTTCTCCACATCCTCTCCAGCACTTACTGTCTTCTGTTATTTTAATAACAGCAATTCTGTGTAGTGTGCGATGATATCTCATTGCCATTTTGATTTGCATTTCCCTAATACCTAGTGATACTGAACATTTTTTTATGTGCTTTTTGGCCATTTGTATTATCCCTTTGGAGAAATGTCTAAGTCTTTTGCCAATTTTTAAATTAGATTGCTTGCTCTTTTATATGATTACTTTATATAGAATGGAAATCAAACCCTTATCAGATATGTGGTTTCCAAATATTTTCTCCCACTGAGTATGTGGCCTTTTCACCTTCTTGGCAAAGTCCTTTGAATCACAAAAGCGTTTACGTTTGAGGAGGTCCCACACCATGTTTTCTTTTGTTGCTTGTATTTTTGGGGTAAGGTTTAAGAATCCACCACCTACTACCAGGTCTTGAAGATATTTCCCTATATCATCTTCTAGCTTTATGGTTCTTGCTTTTATATTTAGGTCTTTGATCCATTTTGAATTAATTTTTGTATAAGGTGTGAGATGGGGTCCTCTCTTTCTTTTGGCTATGGATATCCAGTTCTCCCAGCACCATTTGTTGAATAGACTGTTCTGCCCCAGCTGGATGAGTTTGAGAGCCTTGTCAAATATCACTTGACCATAGATCTGAGGGTTTGTTTCTGAACCATCAATTCAGTTCCATTGGGCTGTGTGTCTGTCATTATGCCAGTACCATGCTGTTTTCACCACTGTAGCTAGACAATATGATTTAAAGTCTGGAAGTGAGAGTCCTCCAACTTCATTTTCCTTTTTAAGATGTTGCTGGCTATTTGAGCCCCTTACCTTTCCAAATAAATTTGATAATTGCGTTTTCCATTTCTTTTAAAAATGCTGGTGGAATTTTATTGGGATTGCATTGAATTTGTATATCAATTTGGGTAGAATTGACATCTTAATGGTAGTCTTCCAATCCATGAGCATGGAATGTTCTTCCATCTATTTAGATCTTTTTTTATTTCTTTTAGCAATGCATTGTAGTTTTCTGAAAACAAGTGTTTTACATCCTTGGTTAAGTTTATTCCTAAATATTTGATTCTTTTTGTCACTATTGTAAATGGAATTTTTTTCCTGAGTTCCTCCTCAGATTGCACATTACTAATGTACAGAAACACTATGGATTTTTGTGTTTTAATCTTATATCCTGCCACTCTGCTGAAATTGTTTATTAACTCTAGCAGCTTTGTTGTAGTTTTTTTTGGAACTTTCTATGTATAGGATTATATCATCTGCAACTAGTGAAAGTTTTACTTCTTCCTTTCTGATCTGGGTGCATTTTATTTCTTTTTCTTGCCTGACTGCTCTAGCTAGGACCTCTAGCACTATATTGAACAACAGTGGTGACAGTGGACATCCTTGTCTTGTTCCTGATCTCAATGAGAAAGCTGTCAGTATTTTACCATTGAGTGCAATGTGAGTTTTTCATATATGGCTTTTATCGTGTTAAGAAAGTTTCCTTCAATTCCTATCTTTTGTAGTATTTTTATCTAGGAAGGATGTTGTATTTTGCCAAATGCCTTCATCAATCGATAAGATCATGTGATTTCTCTTCTTTGATTTATTAACATGATGTATTATGTTGATTGATTTTATGTTGAACCATCCTTGCATGCCTGGTATAAAACCTATTTGATCATGATGAATAATTCTTTTAATGTGTTGTTGGATTCAATTAACAAGTATTTTGTTGAGGATTTTTGCTCATTAGAGAAATGAGTCTATAATTTTTTTTCATAATATCTTTACCTGGTTTTGGTATAAGGGTGATATTGGCCACATAGAATAAGTTTGGTAGTGTTCCTTCTTGTTCAATTTTTTGGAAGACTTTGAGAAAAACTGGTATTAAGTCATTTTTGAATGCTTGGTAGAACTCACCTGTGAAACCGTCTGGTCCTGGGCTTTTCATTTTGGGGAGTTGTTTGATGACTGTTTCAATCTCTTTACTTGTGATTGGCTTGTTGAAGTCTTCCATTTCTTCTAGGGTCAGTGTAGGTTGTTCATACATTCCTAGGAATTTTTCCATTTCATTTACATTATCTAGTTTTTTGGCATACAGTTGTTCATAGTATCCTCTTATGATCTCTTTTATTTCTGTGGGGTCAGTAGTAATGTCCCCATTTTCATTTTTATTTCATTTATTTGCATCTTCTCTCTTTTTTTCTTTGTCATTGTAGCTAAGGGCTTGTTGATTTTGTTAATCTTCTCGAAGAACCAACTTTTGGTTTTGTTAATTCTATTTTTTTGTTGTTGTTGTTCTCAATTTCATTTATTTCTGCTCTGATCTTTATTTCATTCCTTCTGCTTGTTTTGGGATTAGTTTGCTGTTCTTTTTCTAGTTCCTCCAGCTGTGTAGTTAGGTCATTGATTTTAGCTCTTTCTTCTTTTTTAATGTAAGCATTGAGGGCTATAAATATCTCTCTGAGCACTGCCTTCACTGCATCCCATAGTTCTGATATGTTGTGTTCTCATTTTAATTCATTTCCCACCTGTCTCAAGATATTTATTGATTTCTCTTGAAATTTCTTCTTTGATCCACTGATTATTTAATAGTGTATTGTTTAATCCCCATATATTTGTGAATATTCCCTTTTTCCACCTGTTGTTGATTTCCAGCTTTATTCCATTATGATCAGAGAAAATGCTTTGTATAATTTCAATCTTGTTGAATTTCTTGAGATCTGCTTTGTGACCCAACATATAGTCTATCCTGGAGAATGATCCATGAGCACTTGAGAAGAATGCATATCCTGCTCTTATGGGGTGCAATATTCTGTATATGTCTATTAGGTTTAGTCCATTTATCATATTATTCAAGCTCTGTTTCTTTATTGATCCTCTTCCCAGATGTTCTACCCAATTCTGACAGTGGTGTATTAAAGTCTCCAACTATTATTGTACAGACATCTATTTCTCTCTTCAGTTTTACCAGTGTTTGCCTCATGTTATTTGGGACATCCTGGTTAGGTGCATATACATTTATGATTGTTATTTCTTCCTAGTGAATTGCCCCTTTTATTAATATATAATGTCCCTCCTTGTCTCTAATAACAGATTTGCTTTTAAAGTTATTTCATTTTATATAAGTATAGCTACTCCAGTGTTTTTTGTTTTTGTTTTGTTTTTTTGTTTTGTTTTGTTTTGTTTTGGTTACTGCATACATGGAATAACTTTTTCTAACCTTTTATTTTCAATCTATCAGTATATTTGGCTCTAAGGTGAGTCTCTTGTAGACAGCATATAGATGGCTCATATTTTCTTATCCATTCCTCCAGGCTGTCTTTTGATTGGGGAATTTAATCCATTAACATTCAATGTTATTACTGTAAAGGCAGTTCTTCACTCATTTTGTCCTTTGAGTTTTATCTGTTATATTTTATTTTCACCACTCTTTTTACACTTTTACTTTTTCTGATATAATCTTCATTTCTAGACTCTCTTCCAAGCCTCTCTCTCCTGTCTTTTCTTTTCAGGCTGTTGCACTCCCTTTAGTATTTCCTGCAAATCTGGTCTCCTAGTTACAAACTCTCTCAGTTTCTGTTTATCTGTGACTATTCTAAACTCACCCTTCTTTTTGAAAGACAATATTGCCAGATATAAGATTCTTGGCTGGCAGTTTTTCTCTTGCAGTACCTTAAATATGATACCACTGCCTTCTTGCCTCCATGATTTTTGATGAGAAATTGGCACTTAATCTTATTGGGTATCCCTTGTATGTGATGCATTCCTTTTCTCTTGCCACTCTCAGAATTCTCTCTTTGTCTTTGGAATTTGACATTATGATTAGTAAGTGTTTTGGAGTATGTCTATTTGTATTTATTCAGAGGGGAGTACGTTGTGATTTTGGACATGGATATCTATGTCCTTCAATATGGTTGGAAAATTTTCAGCCATTATTTCTTGAAATATTCCTTCTGCCCCTTTTCCTTTCTCTTCTTCTGGGACACCCATGACATCTGCTGTCATTTAGTTCCCTGAGACCCTGTTCAGTTTTTTCCATTCTTTTCTTCATCTGTTCTTTTTTGTGTTCTCTTTCAGAGGCCATGTCTTCAAGCATACTGATCCTTTCTTCTGCCTCCTCAAATCTGCTGTTATATGCCTCCAGTATATTTTTTTATTTCATTTATCGTGCCTTTCATTCCCCCATAAGATCTGCTATTTTTCTATGTATGCATTCAAACTCTTCTATGTGCTCACCCAGTGTCTTCTTCACATCCTTAATCTCTTTAGCCATCTCATTGAATTTATTAAGATTTGTTTGAACATCTATGATTAGTTGTCTCAACTCCTTTATGTCATCTGGAGGCTTACCCTGTTCCTTTGATTGGGCCATATCTTCCTGTTTCTTAGTATGGATTGTAATTTTTTGTTGGTGTCTTTACATCTGGCTTACTAGATGTGTTTATTCTGGGTGCAGTTTCTCTCTTTAGTTTAGGGATTTCTTGCCCTTTCTCCCTTGCTGGTTGTGTAGTAGGATGTAGTTGGTACCATAAACTCTGGAGGCTGATGCTGCCCACATTGCCCCAGGAACTGATGAAGCTTCTCCCACCTTTCTCATTTCTGCCAGGGGTAGGGATGGAGCTGCAGCTGTGTGTATTAATCCAAGCTGTGAAGGCCAAGATCATCTGTAGTTGTACGGCCAATTAATTTTTCACAAGGCTGCCTAATCCACTCAATTGGGAAAACACAGTCTCTTCAACAAATGGTGCTGAAAGAACTGGATAACCATATGCAAAAGAATGAAAGGGGATCCCTACCTCATACCATAAACAAAAATTAACTCAAACTGGGATCAAAGATAAGAACCAGGACTACAAGACTCATGAAAGAAAATATAGGGAACCATCTTCAGGATCTTGTGTTAGGCAATGGTTTCTTAGACTTTATACCCAAAGCACAAGAAACAAAAGAAAACATAGACAAATGGGATCTCATCAAAAATTAAAACCATTTGTGCAAAAGACTTTATCATGAAAGTGATAAAGATAGCCTACTAAACAGGAAAAAAAATTTTGGAAACTACATATCCGATGAGGGTATAATATCTATAATATATAAAGAAATCCTACAACCCAATTAAAAAATGAGCAAAAGACTTTGATAGATATTTCTCCAAAGAGAAAATGCAAATGGCAAAAAAGCACATGAAAAGGTATGCAACAATAATGGCTATTAGGGAAATGTAAATCAAAACCACAATGAGATACCATTTCACACGTACTAGAATGGCTACGATTAAAAGAAAAAAGGAAAATTACAAGTGTTGGGGAGGATCTGGAGAAATAGGAACACTCATTCATTGCTGGTGGCAATGTAAAATGGTGCAGCCTCTGTGGAAAAACAGTTTGGCAGTTCCTCAGAAACCTAAGTACAGAATTACCATATGACCCAGCAATCCCACTTTTAGGAATATACCTGAAAGAAGTGAAAGCAGGAACTCGAACAGATATTTTCACACCGATGGTGATAGCGGCATTATTCACAATTGTCTAAAGATGGAAGCAACCCAAGTATCAATCAACCAATTAATGGATAAATTAAAATGTGATGTAAAGATACAATGGAATATTTCACAGCAGTAAAAATAAATGAAGTTCTGATACATGTGACAACATAGATGAACAATGAAGACATCATGTTGAGTGAAATAAGCACAAAAGGACAAATATTGTATGATCTCACTGATATGAACCATTTAGAATATGCAAAATCATAGAGTTAGAATCTAGAATATAGATTACCAGAGGATGAGTTGGCAGTAGGGAATGGCAAGTTAATCCTTGAATTGTATAGAGTTTATATTTAGGTTGATTGTAAAGTTTTGGTAATGAATGGTGGTGATGGTAGCACAACACTGTGAACATAATTAATAACACTAAATTATATATGTGAATGTGGTTAAATGGGGAAATTTTAAGTTGTATATATGTTACCAGAATAAAATTTTTTAAAAAAACAGGACTGTATAACACAGTGAACGCTATTGTAAACGATGGACTATAGTTAATACTACAATTAAAAAATGTTCTTTCATGAATTGTAACAAATTTACCACACTAATGGAAGGTGTTAATAATAGAGTGGTATATGGGAACTCTGTATATTATGCATAACTTTTCTATAAACCTACAACTTCTCTAATAAAGAAATGCAAAAAATTAGGCAGAGATTAAGACATTCTCAGATAAACAAAAGGTGACAGAGTCCATCACCACTAGACCTGCCCTGCAAGCAATGCTAACAGGAGTTCTTCACACTGAAAAGAAACGATTCTAGACAGTGGATTGAAGCAGCATAAAGAAACAAAGACTGCCAGTATAAGTAACCATATGTGTTAATTATAAATGACAGTAAAATTGCATTGTATTTCTTGGCACGTAATTCCACATTCTACTTCTTACAGGTTCTAAAATGCAAATGCATAAAAAGTAATGATAGATCTATGATTTTAGACATAAAAGGTATAAAGATATCATTTGTCACAAGTACAGCAAAAAAGGTAGGGAACGGAGGTGTAGGGGAACAGTATATATATATATATATATATACCTTAGTGAAGTTAAGTTGGTATCAAATCAAACATGATTGCTGTAGACTTAGGATGTTCAATTTAAGCCCCATGGTAACCTCAAAAAAAAAAAGAAAAAGAAAAATATATACATTTTGAGTTAACTTTTGATCAAGGACCTTAATATAAAAGCAACAACCATAAAATTCCTAGAAGAAAATATAGGAAAACATCTTCAAGATCTTGAGGTAGGAGGTAGTTTCTTAAACCTTACACCCAAAGCATAAGCAACAAAAGAAAAAAATCAATATATGGACATCCCCAAAATTAAACATTTTTGTACCTCAAAGGACTTTGTCAAAAGGGTGAAAAGGCAGCCAACTCAATGGGAGAAAATATTTGGCAATCACATATCCAATAAGGGTTTAATATCCATGAAATACAAAGAGATCATACCACTCAACAATAAAAAGACAAATTACCCAATTAAAAAATGGGCAAAAGACTTGAAAGACTATGTCCAAAGAAGAAATACAAATGGCGAAGAAACACATAAAAAAATGTTCAGCATCACTAGCGATTAGGGAAATGCAAATCAAAATTACAACGAGATATCATTCCACACCTATTAGACTGGCCACTATTAAAAAGTCAGAAAACTGTAAATGTTGGAGAGGATGTGGAGAGATACGAATGCTTATTCACTCTTGGCAGGGATGTAGAATGGTACAGCCACTGTGGAGGACTGTTTGGCAGTTCCCAAAGAAGTTGAATATAGACTTGCTATGTGACCCGGCAACATCATTACTAGGTATATACCCAGAAGAACTGAGAGCAGAGACACGAACAGACATCTGCATACCAATGTCCATAGCAACATTATTCACAATTGCCAAAAGTGGGAAACAACCCAGGTGTCCATCAACTGATGAATGGAAAAAGAAATTGTGGTGTATACACACGATGGAATATTGTGCAGCAGAAAGAAGAAATGAAGTTGTGTAGCATATGACAACCTGGATGATCCTGGAGGACATTATGATGAGTGATGCAAGCCCCAGACACAAAAGGACAAATACTGTATGATTGCACTATTATGAACTAAACATATTGTGAAACCCATGGATTTAATAATCAGAATATAGATAACGAGAAAATAGAAGGAGGGTAGAGAATGGAAAGCTGAGGGTTAATCTGTGCAGAATTGGCAAAAAAAAGTTTGT
This sequence comes from Cabassous unicinctus, assembly GCA_029593785.1. NCBI lineage: Eukaryota > Metazoa > Chordata > Mammalia > Cingulata > Chlamyphoridae > Cabassous > Cabassous unicinctus. The sequence continues at coordinate 3,202 of JAQZBX010081155.1, read as the reverse complement.
TTTTAAGTCTTTGGAAATGAATAGAAATGGTTAAATTATATCTTGGTGTTTGTAACTGGCAAAGCTATTATATGCATATGACAGTGGTTGAAAAAAGTCTAAGGTCATGCATATTACTTAAGGAAAGCTAAAAACTGTAACACAGGACTGTATAATATAGTAAAACCTCATGTAAAACATTAATATGGGGGATATTGCATATATAAGACTGTTTTTACCAAATATAAATACAAATATACTAGAGAGAAGGAAAAAGAATAGCAGCTATGTATGGCAGGCGAAGCACAGAAAGAATGAGTGATGATGTGTTTTGCTTGTTTTTTTGGTTTTTGTTTATTATTATTATTGGAATAATAAAAGTGCTCTGGGAATGACTGGGGTGATGAATGCACAAATATGTGATTACACTGAATACCATTGATTATACCCTTTGGATAGATTTATGCCTTAATAATATGTAACAATAAAATTGATTTGTTTAAATATATATACACAGAGAGAGAGAGAAAGAAAGGAGAAAGGACCCAAACTGGTACAATACTTAATAAATAAATAAATAAAATAAAATCAAAAGGTAGGCACTAACAGAAGAACTGAGGGACAAAAAAGATATAAGACATACAAACATCATGTAGCAAAACAGCATTATCAGTAGTTACTTTAAATGCCAATGGATTGAATTCTCCAGGCAAAAGGCAAAGATTCTCAGAATGGGGGAAAAAAATAAAAGCATGTCAAACTACATACTGTTTACAACAGATTCACCTTAAATTCAAAAACCCAGAAAAGCTAAAAGTAAAAGGTTGGAAAAAATATACCAGGCAAATTGTAACCAAAAAAGAGCTGGAATAGCTATACTAATACCAGATAAAATAAACTTTAAGTCAAAAGCTGTTAGGAGGGACAGAGAAGGTCAAAATATACTGATAAAAGGATTAATTCCACAGTAAGATTAGTAATTATAAATATGTATGCACCTAAAGTCAGAACCCCAAAATACAGGAAGCAAAATTTGAATGGAGAAATAGACAGTTCTACATTAATAGTAGGAGAATGCAATACACCATTTTCAGTAATGGATAGTACATCAAGACAGAAGATCAATAAAGAAATACAAGACTTGAACAATTCTATAAACCTAATAGACCTAACTGACATATATAAAAAATTACATCAAACAGCAGCACAATTCTTTAGTAGTACACACGAATCATTCTCCAGGATAGACTATGTTAGGTCTCACTAATACAAAACTATTGAAATCATACAATGTATCTTCTCCAACCACAATGGAATGAAGATAGAAAATGATAACAGAGAGAACTGGAAAATTCGCAAATATGAGGAAATTAAACAGCATACTCTTAAACAACCAATGGATAAAATAAAATATCACAAGGAAAATTAGGAACCATTTTGAGACAAATGAAAATGAAAACACAAATCCCAAAACTTATGGGATACAGCAAAGGCCTTGCACTGAGATGGAAATTTCAAGTTTTAAATGCTTACATTGAAAAAGAGAAAAAGAGAAAAAAACAACTAAAGATCTCAAATCAGAGACCTCACAAAAGGAGGACCCAGAAAAAGAAGAGCAAAATAAACCCAAGGGAAAAGGAACGAAATAACAACAATAAGAGCAGAGATAAATAGAAATAGTTTTAAAAACATTAAAGAGAATCAAGGAAACCAAAAGTTGGTTCTTTGAAAAGAAAATTTACAAACATTTAGCTAGACTGACAAAGAGAGAGAGGGAGGGGGCACAAACAGATAAAATCAGAAATGAAAGGGGGGACATTACTACTTACCCAAGAAATAAAAAGAATTACAAAAGGATACTATGAACCACTGTATGCCAAAAAATTAGATAACCTAGGTGAAATGGACAAATTCCTAGAAACACACGAGCTACCTACACTGACTCAAGGAGAAATATAAGATTTCAACAGACCAACAAGAAGTAAAGAGATTGAATTAGTAATCAAAAACCTCCGAACAAAAAAAACCCCTAGGACCAGATGGCTTCACCGGTGAATTTACCAAACATTCCAAGAAGAATTAACACCAAATAAGCTTAAAAATCTTCCAAAAAAATTGAAGAGGGAGATCCTCCCAATTTATTCAATGGGGCCAGAATCACCCTTATATCAAAGACAGATAAAGATACCACAAGAAAAGAAGATCACAGAACAATATCCTTATGAACATAAAATGCAAAAATTCTCAACAAATACTAGCAAACCAAATCCTACAATGCATTAAAAGAATGATACATTAACTATACTCCATGGTTTATCTTAGGGTTCACTGTTCATAATAATGTGACAACCGTTTATCAACTGTAACAAATGTACCACACCAATGCAAGGTGATAATAATAGAGTGGTATATGGGAATCCTGTCTTTTAAGCATGGTTTGTAATGCCACAACTTCCCCAATTAAAAAAAAAATTAAAAGATTTATACACCATAGTCAAGTGATCGAATGGGATTTATCCCAGGCATGCAAGGTTGGTTCAACATAGAAAATCAATTAAGGTAATATATGAATACGAGAATGTTCCTCTATTACAAGGTGTTAAGAATATGGAGATATATGGGACAAATATAACTAATGTGTAAACTAGTTAACAGTAATATTGTAATATTTTTACAGGAATGCCAAAGAAGATATTATATCAATGCTAAGGGTTAATAATGGGGGCCATCTCTCTAAGCCAAACTCAGCATTTGAATGCATTACCTTCCCTTCAACATGGGACATGACTCCCGGGGATGAGCATCCCTGGCAACGAGGGATTAATACCAAGTGCCAACTGGCAACACGATCGATCGGAAAAAGACCTTGAATAAAAGGGGGAAAAGGTAAAGAGAAATGAGTTCACGTGGCTAAGAGACTTCAAAGAGAGTTGGGAGGTCATCCCAGAGGTAATACTTATGCATACCTCAGTAGGATCTCATAGAACACCAAAGTGGATATCACCCCACACTGAGGGACCCCTGAGGGCTCTGGTGACGCCCAGGTCCTATACAAGTGGGGATAGCCCCAGAGATTGATGCCTAATTAGTGGGCTCTTCATTGACATCTGTGTTCCTGAGAGTGACAGAGTTGGACTCAAATAAGTCATCCCTGCACATGGTCCATCAGTCCCTTCTACTCAAACCTATAAGTGATGCAGGAGTTTTTAGGTGTACTTCCAGA
>JAQZBX010081153.1:0-13714 GCA_029593785.1 Cabassous unicinctus | reverse complement strand
TAAAATATCAACATTAATTTCAAATTTAAAATCATTCCCAATAGGACAATATTTATCTTCATATAAGATAAAAGAAAGACTTAGTATATAAATTAACAATGCAAGCTATACCTGAATTAAAGAGTAAATTGCTTAAGAAAAAGTATTCAACTCAGTAAATACTTGCTTTGCTAGGTCTAACAGGAAGTACAAAAATGAACGTGACATTTAAAGCTCCCTGAGTGGGAAGAATAACAAAACACAAATATACTACAAAGTAGAATGTAGTAAGTTCTCTAATATATGTGCTTCTAATAAAGTACGTACAAAATAGTAATGGGAACATAGTAGAGAGGACGTAGAAGTCATTCCTTTTTCAAGGAGTCAAGGGAAAAGGCCATAAATAATTCCCCTATAAGAACTTCTACTGGGCAATATATTGTTGGTTAAGGGTATATGGACATGAAATAACTAATACATTATTTATTTTAAAATATTCTAATTTTTAGATAGAAAGGCCTTCTAATTAATCAGGTATAATGTGCATGTTTTTAATATGGAGGGACACCCTGACATTTTCATGTACTCTCTGGCCTTTTCTACTTTTACTTTGTTGACCAGATTCTCTTCCTTGTCTCTCTCATTTTATAAAAGGAAAGTAGCAGTGCAAATGCTCTCAAAACCTGGACTTTGGAGGAAAGCAAAAACTGTTGCAGCCATAAGACACAAAGCTAACACGACTTCCATAATCACCTTCAACTTTACCACCATTTAACTGAACAAAATACTGCATGGAAATGAGGCAAGAGTCACCTTCTACACACTTCTGGGGATGGGACTCACTAATAACAAAAAGGGAAAAGGTACTTGTTAGGTACTAAATTATGTAAAACAATTATTATGAAGTGACAATAAATGCCAGTTCTCAAAACAAAGCCCCAGGATGTGTATAAACATTGCAGGTGATGTGCTACACTAATGAAAGAGGTTTATGTGAGATGTTATGGGAGGTATGGGAGGTGGAGATCATGGGAATCCCTGTAATTTTTGTGTAACATCTATGTAATCTAAGCATCTTTTAAAGTATATATGAAAAATAAAAATAAATAAATAAATAAAAATAAAAATAACAAATAAAATTTTTTAAGTATTAAAAAAAATAAACTAAAGGGCACTAGTTTAAGGGATTATGGGCAACTGAATGATAATTTAAGTTCATGACTAAGAAAACAGACAAAAAATTTTAACTGTCCAAACGTACTAGAGATAGTTTCTTAAAAAGTTAACATAAGCTCCTTTGCTCAGTATCTGCCACCATTTTCAGAAAAATTTAGCAGATAGAACTAAAGTCACTTAATCCATTAAAAAAGGTTTACATGAAAGACCTGTGAGATCTCAACAATAGCCCCGAATACCCTTCCTATGTGAATTTCTTTGGCTTACCAGACTAGAAGAGGCAGTGAAAATAAAACTATATATTAATATGTATCATTCCTTAAACAAAGTCAAACCCAAACATAAAACACATGGAATGTGGAAAACCAAAAATCTAAACACAATTGTAATATAGACCATATTTATTTCAGCATTACATTCATTGTTGTCAGTTACTTTTTAAAAAGAGCACAAAAAAATTATATGCATGGCTTTAAACATTGGAATTGATCCTTGGAAAAAATGTATTTTCTGAAGTACAAATTGACTGATTAGAAAATAACTATTTAGTGAATAATACTAATACTTCCAACTATTTCACAAGAAGAAATATGATAAATGATAAATAAACCAAATTACATAAAAATATAACTCTGAAATCAGAAGGGACCAAAGGGATAATTTAGTACCCCCATTTTAGGATGAGTAAACTGAGGTCCAAAGAGAATTATTAAGTTCCTTGTTTAAATGTACACATGTACTTTCTGGAAGATCAAAGACCAGAACTCAGTTTTCCTGGCTTCCAATCAGGTGTTCCTTCTACAGTATCATAGCACAATTGTTTTATGGCTAAGATCCAAATACAATCCCTTCTCTCTTTTCCTAATGTTTAAAAGGTAATGATGGGGAGCGGATGTGGCTCAATCAGGTGGGTGCCTGATGGACAGCTCTAAGCCATCAATAATACATATCCCGGGTTTGGTTCCCAGTACCTCCTAAAGAAGACGAGCAAGACAGTGAGCTGACACAATAGGCTGATGCGACGAGCTGATGCAATGAGCTGACTGACGCAATTGAGGAGACACAATGAGAGACAGAACAAGGAAGGAACGGATGTGGTTCAAGCAATTGGTTGCCTTCCTCCCACATGGGAGGTCCCGGGTTCAGTTCCCGGTGCCTCCTGGAAAAAATGAAGACGAGCAGACACAGAGAGCACACAATGAACAGACAGAGAGCAAACAGTAAGCACAAACAATGTGGGTGGGAGAAATTTAAATACAGGTAATGACAAATCACTGATGTATATATTTTACAATTATCAGAATATTAGATTTTCTCACTCAATATACCCTACAGATTAGCAAGTGTTCTGAGACAATTTTGTTTTATCATTAGCAGATATTAATAATAAGCAATTTCTTTGCCTTAAAATTTACTTACACCAAATTGTAGTTTAAAAGCCTCATGGCACTATTAGCCACATGCTCATATTTGGGTTTTTATTCTAAAACTTAAAATTTAAAAAAATATAAATGAAAAACAAAGTATTCAAATTTTGGTTTGCTAATCTTCTCCTAAATTAAATAAGGCCAGTTACTCTGAACTTGCACTATTCAACAGGGCAGCCACTAAGCCACATGTGCCTACTAAATATATAAAATGTGGGCAGTCCATATTGAGAAGGTCTGTAAGTATAAGATATACACAAGATTTTGAAGATTTAGCGTGAAAAAAAAGAATGTAAAATTATCTCACTAATATTTTTATATTGATTAGATATTGAAATATTTTTGAATATTTTTGATATACTGGATTAAATAAAATATATTAAAATTAATTATACCTGTTCTCTTTAGTTTTCTTTAATATAGCTATTAGATAAATTTAATTTACATTTGTGGCTTGCATTATATTTCTTTTGGATAGCTCTAAGCCATCAATAATAAATATTTAGGTGCTACTGATAGTCCATATATTCTCTAATAACAAACTCACGTGATAAAAATTGCCTACAAAATCAAAAGTCAATTTCTGTGCTAAAGAAGAAACAAGATGTGGAAAACACACTAAACCCAAAAATCAACTTTAGTTGGCTTTAAAATACATTTTTCTCCAGTAGATTTACATTTTTCAATTTGTTAATTCTGAAATTAGCTTATATTTCCTGAAAACAAATGAACTAATAAGAGAGGAAGGTGGCCCAGAAGGAAGGCAGAAAAAACAGTCAGTCTTAATTAAAACCAAATACTGATGCATAACACCATTAGATATTCTGCAAATGGAGAGTAGGCAATATAACTTAAAGATTTTATCATTTTAATATGAATGAAGCAAAACAAAACATGTTTATAATTTATACCTTTGCTCCATCTGAAATATTGTCCCAGTTTCCACCACTCAAAGAGAACTTTCCATTACCTATCCGCAGCAGTATCTCTTCAGGAGTATCATTGGGGCCATTAGCAAATGGAGTGTAGCTATTAAAAAAATAAACATGTAATAACATATATATTAAATCTAACTGAAAGTGATAAATTTAAGGCTACATTCAAATACTTACTATAAAAAATTAAAAATGGCATCTAATATCTCTTCCACTGTTCATATCAATTTTTATATTTCAAACACTGAACTTAATCCTAATGATTTAATAAGTCTTGCCTAATTCTGATGATTTCATTAAATGGAAAGTCTTGCCTACTCTATAGTTATGTTCTTTATTTTTTGCCTTTGATCAGTTTATCAGTGTAAAATAAAATAAAGGTGGCTTTTCATCTAAAGCTACAGTCTAAAAACCACACCAGAATAAAACACACAAACATTGTATTCATCCAGGTGTAAGTTAGCAAACAATATATACCAACTACATAAAAAATGTTATTTTTTACACTGACAATGTATTTATAGCATTGGTTCAAATTTATTTATTAGCATTCTATCAATTTTATCAGTGGAAATAAAGGTTAACAATACTTGTAATTAATGTCTATGAAAAATGAGTTGATTGAGTAATTTGTTATATCAATACCAGAAAAAGAAACTCCGCAGCCATTGAAATTATTGCAGTGATCAATATTCATGGATGGGGAAGACAAATATATAAAGTTAAAGCAGGTTAAAAAAAAGTAATTATAGAATAACAAACAGTGATCCTTTTTCTATCATTTTAACAGGTGAAACTGAAATTGCTATTCAGATGGAATGGGAGGACTGATTTATGGTAAAAAATACAAGGAAGATGTCTGAACATGTTAATGTCTTAATTCCCTGATGTAACAATTAAGTTGATATAATATTAAACAAATATATACACACAATCATGGTTTGTTAATTATAAAATAAATATTTGAAAGCAGCAAGCTGGAAATGGTATCCCATGGTTTAATGCATGGTTTTTATTTGATAACTTTATTTAGCGGAACTCTAGCACTTGCTGTGGTCTATAACTATTTTGCATATATTTATATCTAAAAGTACCTAGAATACACCAACATACATAATTATCACCAAGGCAAGAAATAATTTAGAGTCACTATTTTTATAGCATATTTATAAAGTTCCTCTTATGTCAAACATAATTCAATTATTTTAAACACATTCTTTAAAATGTTACACCTAAGTACATTATAATTACATTACAATAATTCTGATTCCCTTCTACATATTAGATTTTGCTAAACCTACCTTTCTCCCCACTACAATTCTCTTAGAATAATTTCTATAGGCATAGGTTTTCACTTCTAAATAAAAGTGCTACTCATTACTAATAAAATGGCACTCGTATTATTTGTAAATTACTAACATTAATGCCATCCAATTATTATTATATTTGTTTTGGGTATTTATCCTTTTTAAAGGAAGGCAGCCATGTGTGTTTATGTAGTTTAATATTCTGTTACTATTCACATTTGTTGTAAAGTACAATCTCTTGTTGCCAGAAGAGCCAGAATTCAAGTACTGTTTTTTAAAATTAACTCAACAAGTTAGGTGGGCAAGTTCTGGTTGAAACATGCAATTAATTTATGGTCAAATAAACATTTTCAAAAAGTAATGCATTTGGCCCAACTTGATCAACATGGCAGAGTGAGAGGCATCAGGGTTCCATTCCCCCACAGAAGCTGTGAACAACCAGCAAGACCAAGCAGAAACATCTTTCTAAAAGCTCTAGAAAAAGACTTAAAGAATTCCAGTAACAGAACAACTGCTGAATCAAGAGAAAGGCCAATTAAAAGCAGTAGGATAATGTGGTATCCTATATGGTCCCTATCCCTGGCCCCTACCAGCTCAGGGGCATAGAGCCAGCCCATGCTCCCAGTGTGGGTCCCTGGTCCTGGTTCTGAAGAGAGCAGAGTAACCCTTGTACACATACTGGGAGCATAGATGTTTGGCCCAATCTCTCCAGTGGTGGCCTGAGGGACTTGCTGTCCCAGAACTTGCCCTGGATCACTGAGCTCTCCTACAGAACACAGTGGATAGCAGTCAAGATATGCTGCCTGTGGCAAAGGATTGCTGGATGTAGGACACGGACTGTGGTGCCTGGGGCCAGGAGGAAGCACTGTTTCCTAGGAAAGGGGGTACATTAGTATCTGTGCAAATGGGGGAATTCCTAGGGCCACACATGCATGCCCAAGATAAGACCCATGTACAGAAAGGATCAGGGGTATGCTTCAGCTTTGGCCTGGAACTATTCTCTAATCTCATTGTATAGACAAATGCTTAGGAGAGCACTTGCATAAATCAATCTGTGGGAAGTAGAAAAGGTGCTTTTTTTCTGGATACAGACTTAAGGAACAGGTGCCTCAGAGTCTGAATTCCAGCGATAACACACTAAAATATCAAAATGCCCAGATTTCAACAAAATATTATGAAACATACAAAGAAACAGGAAGTGAAGGTCCAGGCAAGGAAGATTAAAGCTTCAGAAACCATGAATGAGGAGGATAAGACCTGGGGCATTCTAGACAAAGACTTTTGAAAAAATGGTCCTAAATATGCTCAAAAAGCTAAAGAAAAACATAGACAAAGAACTAAAGGAAAATAGGGAAAGGACAAAAAAAAACACAAAGAAGATATCAATAAACAGAAATTATGAAAAACAGAGCAGAAATTAAAAATCCCCTAAAGGGGTTCAACAGCATATTGAAGTTGACAGAAGAAACAATCAGTGAACTTGAAGATAAGATAATTGAAATCACCTAGTCTGAGGAGCAGAAAAATGAAAGAATGAAGAAAAGTGAACAGAGCCTGAGGAACCTTGGGACACCATCAAGCATACAAATATACAAACTCTGGGTGTCCCAGAATTAGAAGAAAGACAGAAAGGGGCAGAGACAATTTTCAAAGAAATAATGGCTAAAAACTCCCCCTATTTAATGAAATAAATGAATATATACATCTAAGATGCTCAATGAACTCTAAATGGGATAAACCAAATTAGACCCACACCCCGCTATAATCAAACTGTCTGTCAAATGCCAAAGATAAAAAGATAATTCTGAAAGCTGCAAGAAAAAAAACAATGTGTCACATACAAGGGAGCCTCAACAAATTAAATGCCAATTTCTCATTCAAAACCATGGAGGCAAGAAGGCAGTAGGAAGACATATTTAAAGTGCTGAAAGCAAAAAATTGCCAACCAAGAATTCTGTATCCAGCAAAACTGTCTTTCAGAAATGAGAGAGGAATTATTCATTCCCAGATAAACAAAAGCTGAGGGACTTCATCACCACTAGACCAGCCCTGCAAGAAATGATAAAGGGAGTTCTACAGATTGAAAGGAAAAGACACTAGAAAATTGACTGAAGACACATGAAATATTAACGATAATAACATGGCTAACTATAATTACCAGTACTGTTGTAATTTTGATTTGTAACTACTCCACCATTTACTTCCTACAGGATCTAAAGAACAAATGCATTAGACGCAATGATAAATCAATAGTTTTAAATTCAGTATATAAATATACAATTTGTGACAAGAACTACATAAAGGTGTGAGGGTCAAGTTTAGAAACATAGTTTATGTGTATGCTACTGGAGATAAGTTGGTACCAAAGCAAATGACATTGTTATAGGTACAGGATGTTATATTTAAGCCCTATGGTAACCACACATACACACACTCACACAACAGAAAATGTCAATCTCATAGAGTCAGAAAGTAGAGTACAGGGTATCAGGGGTGTGGGGCAAGGGCAATGGAGAGTTAATGCAAAATGAGGATAGGGTTTCCTTTTGGGGTGAATGGAACATTCTAGTAATGGTTGGTAGTGAAGGTACTGCAACATTGCAAATGTGATTAATCCCACTGAATGGCATGCATGGGAGGCATTGGAATGAGAAGATTTATGTTGTATGTATGCTCCAACAATTAAAAAAGAAAGAAACAAAGTAAAAAGGTAATGACAATTAAATGTAATACATGATTCTGGATGGGATCTAAGAATGGAGGAGAAAAGTCTCAAAAGGACATTATTTGGAGAGAAGAAAATATTGGGATATAGAATGTAAGCTTTGTATCATTCTTAAATTTCTTGAACTTGATAACTGCACTTAACGTGAATAAATAGGTGAATATCCTTAATTGTAGGACATGTTCATGGAAGTATTATGTGTTCAAGGAGTATGATGTGTGCAACCTGCTCTTAAATGTTCAGAAAATAGATGGATAGATAAATAGATGATATACAGAATGATAGAGCAAAGGTGGCACAATGTTAAAATTGGTGGATCTGGATATCTGGGATGGTGGGGACATGTTGGAATTCTCTATAAGGGATGTGTATTATTTTTGCTGTTGTCCTGTAAGTTTGTAATTATTTCAGAAGAAAAAAATGTTAAAAAGTAATACACACAATGTTTTTTAAAAATTGAAATAAAAATGTACACATTAATTTAAAAAGTTTTAGTTCTAGCTGAAAACTGTCTTTTAATTACTACTGCTAGTCAACAGTGCCTCACTGTATACCTTTATGCTTTCAAAATTTTATAAGTAAAAATAAATATATGTGTAATATTTTCAAATGTTAATAGCATTGTCCTTATGATTATCATCACCTGTCCTCTTTCTTGATGAAGCTATAAAGATGAAATAGAAATGAAAATGTGAAAACTTTTGAGTATGTAAGTTTCTTACCCAGCCAGCATTGTGTAAAAAATCACGCCTAAACTCCAAATATCACATGCAGCATCATATCCCTGTTGCATAAGAACCTGAGAAAGAAATACTCATTACCTAGTAATACTCAGCATAAATTCAGTTTTCTCATTTAAAAGAAAGTTGTTGCATTTTTAATAATCTCATAAATGTTCATAATATAAAAACTTAGATCCTTTTAATCTTTTAGAAAGTACATTCACTATATTAAAGGCAAAGTCTCCTGCAATTAGTAAGCATTGAATAAATGTATATTAATATGATGATTAAATAATGTAGGTCATGCAAAAACAACCTTGTAAGACTTGATCCCTGACATCAATGAGTTTTCACACTTCTTTTAAGAAAACCAGTTATACAGACATCAAAACTTAAGACTAATATATATGGAGTTTAATAAATACCATGCACAATATTATGTCTTTTAATCCTGACACTGACTGTACAAGGTTGTTTTTATTATTATTTTTTTCCCATTTTGAAGATGAGGAAATGCAGCGATGTTAAATAACTGGCCCACCATCACAAACTAGGAAGTAATGGAACAGACATTCTTACTCTAGAGCAAAACCTCTTGAGAAATATGAATGTGGGTAACGCTGCATATATAAGGTTGTTTTCTGAAACTGAACAAATGTATGTTCATGTAACAAGATGTTAATATCAGGCAAAAAAACAACAACCCACATTATGCTAAGTGAAAGAAACCAAAAACAAAGTACTATATATTATATGATTACATTTATATAAAATGTAAATATAAATCAATTTACAAAGATGGAATTAGATTAGTAGTTATATAGGGCTGGGGAAAGATAGAGGGATTGAAAGGACTGCTAAGGAGTGTGGTGTTTTTCTTTTTTGAGTAATGAAGTTGTTCTAAAATTTTTGTACTGGTGAATGCACAACACTGTGATTATACTAAAATCTATTTAGTGTAGACTTTGGGTAGATTGCATGTTATGTGAATATATCCCTGTGCTTGTAGCATCTATGATAATTGCCTCATTCCCCAAAAGATAATATATGATAATATGAAAGCAGAATGAATTTATATTTTACTTACAAGGCTTGAGAAAAGAGGCTAATCGTGAAAGGAGCAGTGTATTTCTAAACTACAAGTGCATATTTCATAAATTCTGAATGGCTTCAATAATTTTTGTATAATAATTTGGTAGCTGTTTTCTTGATCTTGGGGACAGTGGTAATAAAAATCAAACAATTCTTTTATGATATATTCATATGAGTGTTCTCTATGAAGTTAATAGAATTTGGTAGAAAAAGGAGAGATGAAATGAGGCCATTTTTTTTTTCATTCAGAAAAAGTAGCCCACTGCTAAAGACTGTAGGCATCGGAACAAAATAGAAACATTACTAATGCATTAACACTGGGGACTGCATAACTAACAGCATGGATTTTTCATTTATAAAAGATTAAAAATATTAATGTTTGGCTTTGACAGTCACTAGAAATGAATAATGAGTATGTAACGAACTTACAATTTGAAGTATAATGGTTTTCTTCCCAAAGTGTATTTACAAGAACACACATTAAAAACAATTTAAAAAAAAGAACACACATAAGCACAAAACTGAGATGCTGAAGAGGCTTTTTAAAAACCTATATAACTGCCTTAGGTAAATAATACAAGTTGGGGCTGAAAAGGCCCTAATAAATAAGGGGTCATCGAAAGCACTCAAATCATGGTAAAATTAAGTTGGGAAATGCTAGATATTAAATATTAAATACTTCCTATTTTTTCCCTCTTTCCTTTTTTCATCACCTATTAGAGTTCTGGGAATCACCATGTTTTCCATGGTTCCCTTAGGATAGTAATTGTAAAGCTTCCCAGATGATTTCAATGTACAGCCAAAGTTGAGGGCCACTGCTTAGGAACAAGTTGGGCAGGTGAAGGTTAATCAGTAAATTGGCTACGGGTATTTTATACTTTCATAATCTTTCTCATTTAGTTAGTGGGACAGAGTTGAGCAATGAGACGTTTCCATAACACCAAGGGGTCCTGGTCCACCAGATTAAATCAATATTAAAAATTTGGTCATTAAAATGGTTATTCTGTATACTCTGCTGTTTTGTTTACTGCATAAATCTGTAAGAGTATTTATGATGACCATTTAACCTAGATTTAATAGTAAAGCCCTAATCTAAATCTATAAAATCATTGAAATGACATAGAAAAAAATATATATATATATATAGTTACGTGTCCGAGCTATATCTCTTGCATCTGGAGGCAGTACAGTAATCCACTGTTAGATCATGTATCCCAATTAACGTTTTGTGAAATATAGTTTATATATGCTGTAATATGATAAAAACTAGTAGGTTCATTTTTCTATGAATTTTATGAAGCGTGGATGTAATCACATCCTCTGGGTATGTACATAATTTCTTATAGGGCAAATCTCATCATAGAAAGCTTAAAAAGCAGGTGTTATGTTGATACTCAACTTCAACATCTTAAAGGAACATTTAGCACATTTAAACATTAGTATTCCTTTCACTATTTGAAAAATAAATATTTTTCTATATTTCAATTTTTTCATTATTAGAACAATTATTTTTCCTTAAAATACATATTTACTGATATTTAAATACTAATGGAGCATGTAATATCTGATATGAAACATTATATGAAAAGGCTAGTATTTGATATAAAACAAAATCAGAAAACATGCACATGAGATAGGAATGCATCTTCAAATTATTTTCTCTGTCTCTTCCCTGACTTGGCAAATTCAATTTTTCAAACCTGAAGATATTCAGGTATTTTGATTTGTGTTGAATATGTGATAATTCATGTTGGTTAGCATTATCCATAACATATAAGAACAGTTCATAACTTACACATAAAAGTTATAAAAGAGGGATTGGGGCAAAATGGTGGCTGAGTAAGGAGCTCCAAGAGTTAGCTCGTCCTACAGGGCAGTTAGTAATCACCAAGAGCTACCTAAAGCACCTGTTTGGGGGGGCCCAGAAGACCAGAACATCCTTGAAAGAATGGAAGGAGGAGACTGCCCATCCGCTGTGAAGACTCATGAGTAGAGCACTCCATGCCCTGAAGGCCGGTGCCCATCCTCCACTGGCAGTGCAAGCCTCCTAAGGAGCTATTCTGTGGCTGGAGTTGGAAGCTCCACTTCCTAAAAATGGGGGAGGAAAAGAAGGTTGGCAACCGACTTCAACTACTGATTAGTAAATTGGGCTGGCTAAAGTATAATCCTAAGAACAGCAAAGGTTTGAACCTGTTCAGGTCAGAAAGAGGCTGGGGGCCACAATTTTAACTCTGCACCCAGCATGATGGGAAGCAGGGCTGACTGAAAATCACAGTGAAGGTAGGGACTGGCTTCTTTCCATCCAGATCAGATTGCAGCCCTAGCCTAGGCTCCAGCCCCACCTCAGAAAGGGAAGAAGCTGGGGGGACCTGCACCGGCCTTTCAGGGTAACTGCAGGTGTTTTGGCCATCACAGACTGAATAGTCATTCACCTGTAGCTCCATCCCCATATCCTAATAGGATAGGAGGGGAGCTGTGTTTCCTCGGCCTCTCTGGGCAACTGCAAGCACTTTTGGCCCACACAAACTGGTTTGTTGAGCACCTTCAATTCTATCTCCACACCTCCATCCCCATAAGATAGGAGGGGTTTGGTGTTTCTTCACCCTGTCTGGGATATACTTTCAGCCTGTACAGACTGGATACTCAGACACCTGTAGCTCCATCCCCACCCCCTAATAGAATAGGAGGGGTGCTGTGTTTCCTCAGCTCCTCTGGGCAACTACAGAAGCTTTCAGCCTTTATGAACTGGTTTGTTGAGCACCTTTGATTCCATCTCCACACCGAAGCCCCAATAGGATAGGAGGGGGTTGGTGTTTCCTCAGACTCTCAGGGCACCTGTAGGTGCTTTTGGCCTGCACAAACTTGACTTTTGGTTGTCTGTGGCTCTACCCCCATCCTCTGATAGGACAAGAGGGGGGCAGTGTTTCCCCAGCAGTTCTGGGTGACTGCAGGTGCTTTTGGCTCACAAAGATTGAATAGTCGGACACCATAGCTCTATCCCTGCCTCCAAGTAGGATAAGAGGGGTGTTGTGTTTCCTCAGCCTTTCCAGGCAATGGCTCACATTTTCAGCCTTCATGGACTGAACAGTTGGGGGCCTGTGGATCCACCCTCATCCACCTAATAGGATAAGAGGGGGCCGGTGTTTCCTTAGCCTCTCCAGGCAATGGCAGGGAGAAATAGATGTCTCTACAATAATAGCCAGATCCCTCATTACAACACTTTCAGAACTGGATAGAACATCTAGGCAGAGGATCAATAAAGAAACAGAGAGTTTGAATAATATGATAAATGCACTAAACCTAATAGAAATAAACAGAACAATCCACCCCAAAACAGCAAGATATACCTTATTCTCAAGTAATCATGGATCTTTCTCGAGGATAGACCATATTTAGGTCACAAAGCAGATCTCAATAATTTCAACAAGATCACAATTATACAAAGCACTTTCTTTGATCATAATGGAATAAAGTTGGAAATCAACAGTTGGTGGAAAAAGGGAAAATCACAAATATATGGAGATTAAACAACACACTCTTAAATAATCAGTGGCTCAAAGAAGAAATTGCGAGAGAAATCAATAAATATCTCAAGATGAATGAAAATGAGAACATAACATATCAGAACCTTTGGGATGTAGCGAAGGCAGTGCAGAGGGTGAACATTATAGCCTTCAATGTTTACTTTAAAAAAGAAGCAAAAGCTAAAATCAATGACCTAACCACACAGTTTGAGGAACTAGAAAAAGAACAGAAAACTATTCTATAAGCAAGTAGAAGAAATGAAATAACAAAGATCAGAGAAGAAATAAATGAAATTGAGAGTAAAAAAATAGAGAACTAACAAAACCAAAAGTTAATTCTTCGAAAAGATTAATAAAATCAACAAACCCTTAGCTAGACTGACAAAGAAAAAAAGAGAGAAGATGCAAATAAATAAAATAAAAAATGAAAATGGGAACATTACTACTGACCCCAAAGAAATAAAAGAGATCATAAGAGGATACTATGAACAACTGTATGCCAATAAACTAGACAATGTAGACAGAATGTAAAAATTCCTAGACACATGAACAACCTATACTAACCCTAGAAAAATAGGAGACCTCAACAAACCAATCACAAATAGATTGAAATAGTCATCAAACAACACCCCAGAACGAAAAGCCCAGGACCAGATGGTTTCACAGGTGAGTTCTACTAAGCATTTAAAGAAGATTTCATACCAACTTTACTGAAGCTCTTCCAAAAATTGAACAAGAAGGAACGGTACCAAACTTATTCTATGAAGCCAATATCACCTTAATACCAAGCCAGATAAAGATATTACAATAAAAGAAAATTACAGACC
>JAQZBX010081152.1:0-13716 GCA_029593785.1 Cabassous unicinctus | reverse complement strand
AGGTGCTTAACTGCTTTTTAAAAAAGATTTGTTTTATTTATTTTCCCCCTCCCCCACCCCATTGTTTGCACTTACTGTCTGCTCTCTGTGTCTGCTCGCCTTCTTTTTTAGGAGGCACCGGGAATCGAACCCAGGACCTCACATGTGGGAGGGAGGTGTCCAATCACTTGAGCCACATCCGCTCCCTGCTTGTTGAGTCTGTCATTGTGTTTCCTACTTGTGTCATTTCGTTGCGTCATCTTGTGTCAGCTCGCTGCACCAGCCCGTCGTGTGAGCTTGCTGTCTTGCTCGTCTTCTTTAGGAAGCACCAGGAACTGAACCCAGGACCTGCCATGTGGTAGGCAGGCACCCAACAGCTTGAGCCACATCTGCTTCGCTCAATTGATTTTTTTAAAAAAAAGATTGATTTATTTATTTATGAACTCTATCCATTTTAAGCCCCCACACTCCCCTTACCCCTCATACCCCCCTGTTTGCTGTTTTGTGTCCATTCACTGGGCAATTTTCTGTGTCTGTTTCCTGCCCTGTCTTCTCATCCTTCTCCTCCTGTCTTCACCAGGATTTGATCCTGGGGACCTCCGATGCAGGAGAGAGGCGTTCTGCCACCTGCACCACCTCAGTTCCTGGTTTTTCGGCACGTCTCGTCTTGGCTCTCCCCTGTGTCTCTCTTCTGTTACATCATCATCTTGCTGCATGGCTCGGCAGGGATTGGCACGCCTTCACATGGGGCCTGGGGGCACACCTGCGCGTGGGGCCTTGTGGCATGCACGCCTTCTATATTTTTCTTTATTTTATCAGGAGGTCCCAGGGATCGAACCCAGGTCCCTCCATATGGCAGATGGATGCCCAAACATTTGAGCCACATCCTCCCACCTCAATTGATTTTTGACAAGGCTACAAAATCCACTCAGCTGGAACAGACTGTCTCTTCAAAATATGGTGCTGGGAGAATAGGATATCCACATCCAAAAGAAATGAAACAGGACCCCTACCTTACACCTTACACAAAGATTATCTCAAAATGGATCAAAGACCTAAACATAAAAGATAGGACCATGAAACTCCTCGATTAAAATGTAGGGAAGCATCTTCAAGATCTTGGGGTAGGCAGTGGTTTCTTAGACTTTACACCCAAAGCAAAAGCAACAACAGGAAAAATAGATAAGTGGAATCACCTCAGAAGTAAACACTTTTGTGCTTTATAGGACTTTGTGATGAAGGTGAAAAGGCAGCCTTCTCAATGGGAGAAAATATTTGGAAATCACGTATCCAACAAGGGTTTAATATCCATGCTATATAAAGAGATCCTACACTTCAATGATAAAAAGACGAACAACCCAATTAAAAAATGAGCAAAAGACTTGAATAAACATTTTTCCAAAAAGGAACTATAAATGGCAAAAAGAAATACATGAAAAGCCGTTCCACATCCCTAGTTACTATGGAAATGCAAATCCAAGCTACAACGAGAGAAGCAGAAGGCTCTTCTGGTGCTGCTCCTGCATTAATGCACCTTTAGCTGAATAAATTTGCTCTGCACCTCTAAAAAAAACGACAGCGAGAAACCATTTCATACCTATTAGGATGGCCACTATTTTAAAAAGTAGAAAACTGCAAGTGTTAGGATGTGGAGAAATAGTACTGTCGTTCGGTGTTGGGAATGTAGAATGGTACCGCTGTGTGGGCGGCTGTTGGGTGGTTCCAAAGGGAGTTAGATACAGACCTGCCGAACGACCCAGCAATCCCACTACCAGGTCTGTGCTCAGAAGGACCGCAGGCAGGGAGCAGACAGACACTGCACACCGAGGGTCACAGCAGCGTTTTTCACAGCTGCCAAAAGATGGAAACAACCACGATGTCCGTCAGCCAGTGAATGGCTGAACAAACTGAGGTGTATACATACACGGAATACTATGCAGCTGTGAGAAGAAATGAAGTCGTGGAGCACATGACAACATGGATGAAGCTGGAGGACATTATGCTGAGTGAAGCAAGCCAGACACAAAAAGACAAATATTATAGGATTTCACTAATATGAACTAAAAATAATTAGCAAACTTACAGTGTTAATATCTAGAATACAGGTCACCAGAAGATAGAGCGAGGGTAGAGAATGGGGAGCCGAGGCTTAATTTGTGCAAAAGTTTTGATAAGGTTCATTGTAAGTTTGGGAATGGATAGCTTATTACTGTGATTGTGATTAGCAGCACTATTATATGTGTAGGATAGTGGTTGAAAGGGAAAGTGTAAGGCTGTGTATGTCACTAGATGGAAAGCTAACAGATGAAACAGTGAACCCTCTTGTGGACAATGAGTGTCGTTAATAGTACAAATATAAGAATGCTTTTCCATGAAGCAGAACAAGTGCATTAATACTGCAAGATGTTAACAATAGAGTGGTAAATAGGCAAAAATACATCGAAGGCAAACTGTGGACTGTAGGGAATGGTAATATATTAATATTTTTCCATCAATTGTTTAAAAAAATAATTATGTGAAGTAAAAGAAACCAGACACAAAGTACCATGTTTATTTTTACTTCATCTCTATAAAAGGTAAATATAAATAATTCTTTTGAGACAGAATGAGATTGGCAGCTATGTCTGGCAGGGAAAGTGTAGAGGCCTTGAGACATGACTGCTAAGGGGAGGGGGTTATTTTGGAGCAATGAAAATGCTCTAATTTTGATTGCAGTGATGAATGCACAACCCTGTGATTATATCAAAAGCCATTGAATGTATACTCCAGATGGACTGTATGGTTTGTGAATATGTTTCAATAAAATTGCTTTAAAAAATCAGTGGTCTTTCTGTACACCAGCAATGAACAATTTGAAAATGAAATTAAGAAAAAATTCCATTTATAACAGTATCAAAAAGAACAAAGTACATAGGTATAAATTTAACATAACAAGTGCAAGACTAGTATATTAAAAACTATAGGGAGGTGGATGTGGCTCAAGCAATTAGGCTCCCGTCTACCATATGGGAGGTCCAGGGTTTGATTCCCAGGGCCTCCTGGTGAAGGCAAGCTGGCCCATGTGGAGAGCTGGCCTATGCAGAGAGCTGACCCATGTGGAGAGGTGGTGCAGCAAGATGACGCAACAAAAAGAGACACAGAGGAGAGACAATAAGAGACACAGCAGACCAGGGAGCTGAGGTGGTGCAAGAGATTGAGTGCCTCTGTCCACTCCAGAAGGTCCCAGGGTTGGTTCCCGGTGCCGCCTAAAAGAGAAGACAAGCAGACACAGAAGAACACAGAGAGCAGACAGCAAGAGCAAAACAACTGGAGGGAGGAGAGGGGGATAAATAAATAAATTAAAAAAACAAAACAAAACTATAAAACATCACTAGAGTAAATTATATACCTAAATAAATGTAAAGACGTTATGCATTTATGGATTTGGAGGACTTAATATTGCTAAGTTAGCAATACTTCCAAAATGGATCTACAGATTCGATGCAATCTCTGTCAAAACCCCAGCTGTCTTTTTTTTTTTTTTTTTTTTTAAAGATTTATTTATTTTATTTATTTATCCCCCCCTTGCCGCTTGTGTTGCTGTGTCCATTCGCCTCGGGAAGCGAACCCAGGCCTCCCATATGGTATCAGGTGCTCTATCTACTGAGCCACACCTGCTTCCCATCCCAGCTGTCTTTTTTGTTGCTGTTGTTGCAGAAATCAACAAGCTGATTCTAGAGTTCATGTGAAAATACAAGAGGTTCAAAAGCCAAAATAATATTGAAAAAGAACAGTAAAGTTGGAGGATCACAATCCCCACTGTCAAGGCTTCCTGTAAAACCGCAGTAATGAAGACAGTGTGGTACTGCGTAGATCAGTAATATTGCAAGTCCTGAAAGAAACCGCACTTCTACGGCCAGTGGACTTTTGACAAGAGTGTCAAATGATTCTGTGGGAAAAGAACAGCCTTTTCAACAAATGGTGCAGAGACAACCGGATATCCATGCAAAAGGTGCAGAGACAGCCGGATATCCATGCAAAAGGTGCAGAGACAGCCGGATATCCATGCAAAAGGTGCAGAGACAACCGGATATCCATGCAAAAGGGGGAATCTGGACCCTTTCCTTACACCATATTCAAAAATTAACTTAAAATGGATCAAAGACTTAAGTGTAAGAGCCAAAATTATAAAATTCTTAGTAGCAAACAGAGGTATAAATCTTCTTGACTTTGGTTTAGGCAATCATTTCTTCAATATTGTACCTACAGCTCAGGAAACCAAGGGAAAAAAGAGATAAGTTGAACTTCATCAAAATTAAGAACTTTTGTGCTGCAAAGGACACCATCAATAAAGTGAGAAAAAAAACAACTCGCAAATGGGAGAAAATATTTGCAAATCATATCTCTGATAAGGATCTGCTATCCAGAAAATATAAATAATGCTTATAACTCAACAATAAAAAGACAACCCAATTAAAGTTTCTCCAGAAAAGATATACAAATGACCAATAAGCACATGAAAAGATGCTCGACATCATGAGTCACTAAGGAAATGGAAATCAAAACTACAGTGAAATATATATCACTTCACACCCACTAGGATAGCTGCAGTAAAAAGCCAGACAATAGCTAGTGTTTGTGATTATGTGAAGAAATGGGAACCTTCATACGTTGCTGGTAGGATTGTAAACTGATGTGGCTCCTTTGGAAAAACAGTGGCAATTTCTGAAAATGTTAACTGTAGAGTTACCATATGGCTCAGAAAATCTACTCCTAGGTGTACGCCTGAGAGAACTGAACACATATACCCACCAAAAATCTGCCCACGAGTATTGAGAGCAGCATTCTTCACAATAGCCAAAAAGTGGAAACAATCTCAATGGCCACCAACTGATGAATGGATAAATAAAATGTAGTATATCCACACAAAGGAACATTATTTATCCATAAAAAGGAATGAAGTACTGATAAACGCCACAGCATGGATATCTGAAAATATTGTGCTACGTGAAAGAAACCAGACACAAGAGGCCACGTATCGTCTTACTACATTTATACAAAATGTCTGGAACAAGCGAATCCATACAGACAAAAGGTGGGTTAATGGCTCGCAGGGGCTGGAAGGAAGGGGAATGGGCATGACCTCTAACAGATACGGGGTCTCTTTTGGGGTGATGGAAATGTCCTGGGATGAAATAGTGTCGATGGAGGCATGACCTTTAATAAGCTGAAACCCACCGAACTGTACAATGTGGTGAATGCCATGCTGTGTGGGTTACATTTAAGAAGAGAGAGAGAGAACGCAAGCAAGCAGGCTTTTCATGTCTCACTTCGTTGTTTCATGTGGGCAGATTATAACCCAGTCGAGCTGGCCATCTTTTCTTCACGTTGTTACGTCCTAGGTAAGGTTGCCTGAGACTTTGCCCAGTCACTTGTTAGAGAACTAGAAGTGTGCTGGTTCCGTATTTCTGCACTACCATTCTGAGGAGGTCTAGCTTACACGCCTAGTCAATCATTACGCGTCACTCTTGGCTGGCTCACCTTCAGGGCTGGCCACTGCCTGGCACTGTCCTCAGTTCCCAGGTTCCCTTTATGGTAGTCCCATAGGTGTTGACCACAAAGAATGTGTAAATCTTGAAATGAAAGATTTTTATGTACGATAAACTTTGAAAATTAAAAACAGTACTCAACAGCCAAAACAATGTTTTTATTTTTACAGAAGATATATTCAAAATGAATGCAATAATTGATGAAATATTAATCTTTGGTTCTGTATGGGTGCTAGTATGAAAAGACTTAATTTACTAGTTATGCTGTTTTTCAAAGAAAAATGTCTGAACCTTTTTTTTTTTTAAAGATTTATTTTTATTTATTTATTTATCCCCCCCCTTGCTGCTTGTGCTCATTGTGTCCATTTGCTCTGCGGTTTTCTGTGTCTGCTTGTCTCCCTTTGTTGCATCATCTTGTTGCACCAGCTCGCTCACCACGCCGTGCAGGCCGGCTTGCCTTCACCAGGAGGCCCCGGGTTCAATTCCCAGGGCCTCCCATATGGTAAACGGGAGCCCAACCACTTGAGCCACAGCTGCTTCCCTGTCTGAACCTTTTTATTCAGAAATATTACACATTCTTTTATTTGCTTCATAAGAGAAAAATTTTAAAACTTAAAAGTTAAACCATATTGACTTATAAATAAAAATCAAATGATTCAGTAGTTTCAAGAAATAAAAACCATACCTAGACTATTCACTGAAGGGAAGAAAAACACTGGAGGATCATACTCTATATAAAAGCAAACAAAACAAAGCAAAAAAAAATGGACGGGAGGGAGGGAGGGAGGGAGGGAATATTGTTTCTATCTTAGTTTGCCAGAATTGCTATCACAAATACCATACAAGGAGTTGGCTTAAACAATGGGGATTTATTGGCTCTCTGTTTTGAGGCTGGAAGTCCAAAATCTAGATATCCACAAGGCTCGCTTTCTCCCCAGAGACTGCAGTGCTCCGGTGCTGTCTGCAGGCACTCCCTGGGCTTCCTTGACTTTCCTGCCACATGGCGATGCCCTCCCCTTTCTATCTTCCAGGTTCCTGCTGACTTCCTGCTTCTCCCTGTGACCTCTCGTTATAAAGCCTCCAATATTCCAGATTAAGATCCACCCTCCTTCAGTTGGTCAACCTTAACTAAAAAATATAATCTTCAAGAGATCCTATGTACGATGGGTTCACACACACAGGGCTGTGGATTAAGATTAAGAACATGTTTAAATTGGGGTACATAATTCCTAGGGCAACCACAGCAAATTGGCACAAACTGGGTGGCTTAAACCAATAGAAATGTATTCTCTCTCAGTTCCGGAGGGCAAAAGTCCAAAATCAAGGTGCTGGCCAGGTCAGTTCCTTCTGGAGACTCTGAAGGAGCAGCCCTTGGAGGCTGCAGGCAATCCTTGGCATTCCTTGGTTTATACCAGTCTCTGCCTCTGTTTCCATGTGATTTTCTTCTCTGCATCTCTGTGTGTTTTCTCCTTTTCTGTTTTCTCTTATAAGGAGAGCTGTTATTTTAGTTTCCCAGCTGCTAAAACAAATACCATAAAATGGGTTTGCTCACAGTTTTGAGGTAGAAGTCCAAAATCTAGGCATCAGCAAGGCGTTGCTTTCTCCCCAAAGACCGTGGCATTCTGGGGCTGGCTGCCGGAGATCCTTGGTCCTTGGCTTTTCTATGACATGGTGGTGCACATGGTGATGTCTTCTCCTTTCTCCTCCGTGTTCTGTTGACTTCTTGCTTCTTCCCCGGACTTCTCTCTCTGTCTGAATTTCTGCTTATAAAGGACTGCAGGAATCTGGGTTACAACCCAACCTGATTCAGCTGGGCTGCACCTTAACTGAAGTAACATCTTCAAGAGATCCTATTTACAATGGGTCCACACCCACCAGAATGTGGACCAAGACCAAGAATGTGTCCAAAGTGGGGTGCACAATTCAATCCACCACACCAGGCATTGGATGGGGGCCCAGCCTAATCCAAGATGATCTCATTTGGAGATCCTTATCTTAATTACATCTGCAGAGGTCCTTATTCCAGATATGGTCACATTCTGAGGTTTCCGATGAACCTATTTTTTAGGGGGCCATTATTCAACCAACTACAGAAGTGAAGAAGAGGGAGGAAGGAGAACATAGCTGGTTCTATGAGGTGGATGGGATTATAGTTTTTTCCTTCTCCATTTTCCAAATTATCTGTAATTTATAAAACATTGTTTTTCTCTTAGAAAGTATACTGTTAAAATGTGTTTCTTTGAAAATGTTGCAGTTCACTATTTCCAAAGATGTCTAGTTTTTGAATTTAGGAAGAATAGTGTTTATTTACTAGATATGTTTTGGTAGTGAGTTGTTTTTCTTTTCGTAAGAAAGAGCAAATCTATATTTAGTGCACCTTGAGGGCAGGGCACCTTCTTTGCTTCATCTTAGCAGCCTTCAAAGCCCCTTCCTAATAGAGCAGATTATGAACATCCGCTCTTTAATAAATATGTGAAGTAAAAGCAATTATTTGTGTTGTTGCCTAGAGATAGTAGAAGGAAATGCCAAGAAATTTGGCTCAGATTTATAGAATCCACTGAGTTGAACTGCAAAAATAGATCCACAGCTAGCTTTAGCTGTTTTCTAGAATTTCTCTTCTGAAATGTATTATAGATGGTAAGTATCTTCAGGTAATTGGATTATGTGACTTTTATTTTCTTCTTTGTGATTTTCTGGATTTCCCAGATTTTCTACACTAATTTTGTATTGCATTTATAGTTAGAAAATAATAATGCAAGTATTTAAAGATAAAATATATTATAAGGTACAGCCTAGAAGGAGGAGTCCTCAAGGACTTGAAAAAGCTTATATTACTTTATAAGAGAAAGTCTGTTCCGAGACAAAACTGGTGACAGAGATAGTTACATTCCATTTATCACATTATATGAAAATCTAACTGCCTGTACCTTTATTTCCCCCAAAATAAGTATCAAATACCTCATAAGTGAGGCAAAGATTGCAATAATCTGTTGGTAGTGTGAGAAAAGCATGTCAAAGGAAAGAGCCTCACAATATCCCAGCTTTCGTTGTTTCAGGGCCATAGACTCTTGGAATCCCCATGCCAGTCTTGGCATGGACTTGGGTGCTCATCTACTCCCGGCCCCTACTTTTACAGATGTAAACTGAGGTCAAGAGAAATTTAGTTACTAGCCTGAAGTTGTAGAGCAGGTGGGGGGAGTCCCATCAAGGTGGTTTTCTTCAGAATTTTCTTAACACACGTTTTCTTTCCTTGTAGGAAACGTGCACTGAGGATTTCCATCTTGTTCTGTGTCCTCACCTTTGCTGGACTTTCATGTTACCTACTATTTTTTGATCCTACATTTATCTTTGAAAGGATGCTGCCCAGATTGCTGGGGCGCCAAACAATGTGGGAACTACGAGAGATTATTGCACCTTTCTTGAGTTTGGAAGTAGAAGATTTGTTACCCTCCTAAAGATACAGAAGTTACCATACCCTGTTGGCTTTCTCCCCAATAAAATTCTGGGTGTTCTTGTAGTATGATTGTTAGCTTATTTAAAAAAAAAAAAAAATACTGTATGTTGCCTTGCCAAGGATATTGCAATTATATGAAATCAGTGGATCACAGAAAAAATGGAAACAGTTCCTCTTCGGCCTTATGACTCGCAATGACTTCTTGAACCATTCCTTTAGACCCCTGGCTTGTCCTCCTTCCCCAACACTGAGTAATTGTTGAGACTGTCAAGTACTAGCCCCCCCCTCATTCTTACCTCTGATGTCTCAGAAAGGAAGAGACAGACTCCCTCTCTACCACATCCAGTTTTACTGGATTGGGGCCATATTTTGGATATAGTGGACATTTCTTGGTTTCATTCCTCCTTTGGGGGACAGCACCCTGATTTTGCTGTGGGGAACTGCCTTTCCCCAGGGAGCATACTTGTAGCTGGTCTGTCAGTCACTGAGCACTGTCTTCCTACTACGAGTTGGGAATATGTCAAATCAGACACTTCCTAAGAATGAGAATTTTGAGAAGAATCATATAAAGATTGGAACTTTGATTTTGTGAACTAGCCTACCATCTTTTGCTTAAGTTAGCCAGAGCTGGTTCTGTTGGTGACACTCAAATGAAGCCTAACTGATCCAGTATTTTGTATCAGGATTTTGAAGGCCAGTTTGAAGCATGTTTCCCCTAATTTGGCAGGTAATGGGGGGCATATTAAAATTTCTTTTTAATATAAGGAATAGTTATAATTTAACTGTGTAAGATTAATAGAACCATAAAGAATAAATTAGAGTAGAAGGGTGGGTGGGATATCAGAGATAGTTTAAGGCCATTTGGTCACTTAGGATGACTGAAGAGGTAGAAATGGGAATTGAAAGGAGATGGTGAAGCTGCTATTGGGAGGTTGGATTTTATGGTGTTTGGTTGTAAATGGATGTGGGGTTAGGAGTGTGGTGACAGAGATGTGGAATGTGATCTCAATTCTCCTCACATTTGAGTTGATTTGGAAGAGTAGATAGTATTTGGCTGTTGGAGATTGACTCACGGCCCCACAAAAGGCACGTTTAGGTCCTAATTCCTGGCCTGTGGGTTGAACCCATTTGTAAACATGACCTATTATTTATGGTGGGCCTAAACGGAAAGAGGGTAGACCTTAATCCAATAGGGCTGAAGTCCTTGCACATGAAGGAAATTGGACATGGAAAAAGAAGCCACATGGAGGAGCCAGAAGGTGAGAGTCATGGAACCGGGAAGAGAAAGGAGAGGGCATCACCGTGTGATGGGAAAGCCAAGGAGCCGCCAGAACGCCACCGACCTCGGGAGGAAGCACGCCTTCAGGACTCTGAAACGGTGAGCCAGTATATTCCTGGGGCTAAGCCAACCCCTTGTATGGTATTTGTCTTAGCCTGGAAACCATGTTAGTTTGTACATTACTTAAAGATAAACACTATGTCTAATTCATTTTTGTGGTCTCTGGAAGAGTGATTCCCAAATGCTCTTCAAATAACCGGATGCATCAGAATCAGTTGGAGCTTTATAAATTTAATATTTCCCATCCCACCCCCAGATATTTAGATTCAGTAGTGCTAATATGGAGTCCAAATATTTACTTTTAAAAAAATCTCCCCAGCTGAGTCTGATACAAGTACTGATTTGGGAACCATGTCTTGGCATACTTCAGGAAATGCTGTGCACGCTGCAGGCATTAGGTAAGTATATACTTATGTAACTTGAACTACTTGTTCTCATCTTTGTGGCCCCCCCACCATTCTACCCAGCGTGACAGTATTCTTGTTCCGGTAAGTTCCATCACAGGCATCCACCTTCTGATACCCTTGAAGAAATTTTCAACTCCTTTGCTCACCTCAGCAATCGCTGGCCCCTCCCGATTCTTCTGCAGCAGTTTCTCTTAGACCAGGCCCCATTCTTTGTATTATATAGCTATCACTCTAACAGGCCGTGTCACATCAGTGGACTACTGCTGAGGAAGTTCAGCTTGTTTCTATTTTCGTAGACTGCCGTGGGGCACAGAAGGTTAGAAAATGACTGACTCCGAATGTCACTTTTATCCTGTTATTCCACAGCCAGAAAATTATATTGCTGCTAGTGATTCTCTGCTTGTGGTGTTTAACAGAATTCCCCAAAGAGGTTGTTAGTGTACAGATGTCTAAGCGTCACCTCCGGAAATCCTGATTCTTTAGACCTGGGATGAGTCTCAGGTCTAAAAATCTTCTATTTTAATAGCTGTCACTAACAATTCATGTGACCCAAAGTTTAAGAACTACCATCCTGTGATGTGGGCAAAAATGACCTGGTATTCCAAATTGGTTAAGGTCCCATACAAGGCTAATCAAGAGGTGACCAACTTTTTTTTTTCTTCCAGCGGGAGGGTGGGGGGTGGGGGTAGGTCAGGGAATTTCCAGGACACACACGGAAAAACTCTGGGAACAGTGAGTAATATATTCAAAATGTCTTGTGATAGTGAGAGCTATGCTGGCAGAAAGATGAAAAAGTCACCATTAGACTTGGTTACAAATAAAGGGACTATTCACACCAACTGTGGACAGAACTTGGTGTGTGGGCTTGATAATCTTCAGATCAATTCCCCATTATGGGCTACAGTAATTTGATTTTGCAAAATCAAAATGAAGTATTGAATTTCGGGAGCTCAAATAAAGCTCAAAATCTTGTATTAATCATGTAGCTCTAGTGAGGCAGTAAGGGAGGGATCTAGATGGTTATAAGGAATAAATGAATATTTTCTAACTTCCTAGATCTATTTTATTAGGAATTTGACTAAGATGGGATAATTTTCCCCAGGGGATGACTAGCCTTGAAGTGAGAATGATACTAATTTCACATCCATTTATTTTCAGTTTGTCTGCATCTCAAGCTGAAAAGCTGATGTTACAATGTTCTGTTCTATTGACAGAGGGAAAGATTTAGTCAAGAAGGTTAAAGTTTAGATGGTATAAATGTCCACAAGTGGAAATTCAGTTAACTGCTCTTAGTTGGTTGGGTTTTATTTCAGATCTTTTAAATGCCATAATTAATTGGGTCAACTGCTATGCTCTAAGTCACTTGCTAAAAATTTCTGATTCACTGCACAAATATGCTCTGAGTTTTGGACTGGGAGAAATTCTCAAAGAATGAACAAGTCACAAATAAAATCCCCTTTTGTCATGTTTTTTTAAATGGCACCAACTATGTACGTTGTGGTTAAGTTTGACTTTAGATGGGAAGTTGGCTTAGAGTCCTGCTTTTCTGCCAGCGGTGTGAATTTGATGGGTCGCTCAACCTATATCCTTAGAAGGGGGATCCAGCACCCGCTCCCCTGGCTGCTGAGCGTTCACAGCTGAGCCCCTCCCTGGGAATTTCCTAGGTCAGAGAGAGCCCCTTCACCGACGTTACTCTTCCCAAGCCAGAGTCCGTTTCTGAAGGGCTGTCCCCGCCTCCGAGCTCCCCGGGAGTGGCTGAGGTCTCCAGGGCAACTGTGCTGCACTTCAGCTGCCCCCTGCCCAGTACTGTCACCCCCGGCAGTCGTTGACCCTGAGAGTGTTCCCCAATAAACCAACCCAGAAACCCTCCCCTCAGAGTCCATTTCCTGGGGATCCTGACCTCAACGGCTCCATTTAGGCAGGTATAAAATGGGAGACTAATACCTGCTCCATGAAAGTGTTGGATTGAGGGACCTGATGTTTAACAGGCTGCAGGGTATTACTATCATTGTCATGGGCGATGGTTTTAAACTTTTGAGATTACCCTACCTAAGAACTTTGCGTCTGCTCTAATAATAAACAAATGAACTTCTGAATACACTTCCTGACATAGTAAGTCTTGAAGTAAAAATGAGTGAGCCGCAAACTCTGAAGCCATTTTTGTCCCTTTTCCTTCTCATATTCCACTTGTGGTCTGCAGGAGCCTGATGTTATCTGCTTGCCTAGGATTGGAAGTGGCCGAGACATATCTTCACATTAAAGGTACCCAGACTTGCAGCCAAGCAGAACTGGGGAAAAGGTTGAAATTGCTCACAGGGCATTTCTTTTGCAATGAGTGTTGGGGTAGGAGGGCCTGTGAGTTACCAGGGAGATTATCTTTGATTCTGGCACGACTTCATCAAGTGTGAAGCCATTTGTAGTTTTTGTTTTGTTTTAAATTTCAGTTTTCAAATGTCTTTTTTTCTACATGGCCTTTAGGAAACTCATAACATTCAATGATAGAATATTTACTAACCAAGTGACATGAGACTCTTGTTTTGACTTGACTGTTTGGGATGATGGCTTTTTCTCAATTTCTCCTCATTTGGAAACTGACTTTACTGATGCTGACTCATCTCCAAGAGCTTTTGTTCTATAAATAAGACAAGGGGCAGAACAACGGAGAGGCCTATCCAGTGGCCAGTCCCGGTCTCCCCTTGCTACTGCTCAGTGTCTGCCTTCCCGTGCGATTCTGGGTCAGGTCTCAGTTGGCCTAAGCCCTGATACCCCTGCGAGTGTTTGGTTTAGACGCGACGTGATTCAATTACGACCAGTGAGACCTGAAGGTACATCTACCGGGGAAGGTACATCTACCGGGGGAAGGACTGCAGGATACAGAACTTAGCTCTGAGTGGATTTCAGTCTAAAACCAAAACTATAAAGCTACCAGAGGAAAACAGAGGGCAACATCTTCAAGTCCGTGCATTAGGCAACAGTTTCTTAGACTTTACACCCAAAGCACAAGCGACA
>JAQZBX010081151.1:0-13719 GCA_029593785.1 Cabassous unicinctus | reverse complement strand
GAAAGGTGATAAAGATTAAAGGATTTATTCTTTAAACTGGAGCATATCAGAAATATCAGTTTCTTAGTTCTACTCTCCCGTGACCCTTTTTGTGTGTGTTTGTTGTTTTGTGTGTTTCAAGTTTTTGTTGTTGTTTTGTATTATATTTTTCTAGCAATTGTGTCCAGTTAAAGCACAAAATGCTCTGTTATTGGCCAACATACTGCAACGCCACTAACTAGTAAAAGTTAATCTGAATTATATTTAAACCAATGGAAAAAGGCAAATAGGTAGAACATGATCGTGAGCCACTCAGAAATATTTCTGAAAAAAATACACAAGCAGGACTTTATGTGGAAGATTATGTCCTTAGGATAAATATGCATACCTCTTTAAGGAAGTTTTCTCTGAAGTTGTGTTTATTTCTAATCTTTAACATGGATAATCAGATCATTACAGTCTCTTTTTTTAGTAATCTTTGTAATTTTTTACTTAAAAATGATTATATATTAAATAAAATTTAATTATTTATATATGTTTTTTAATCAAATGATCAAATTTCCATATTATTTTATATATATTAAAAAGACAACACAATTCCAGGAAGATGGAGGATTAGAGAGGCAGAGGAATCATTTCTCTCCCAGAAAAAAAACAGCTAGAGGTTAGGCAGAGACTATCTGTGGGCTGCTCTGGGGCTCAGGACCCCAGGGGAAGTTGAGACACCACCCAAAACAGAGAGGGATGAAGGAAAGGAGTCTCAGCTGGCTGAAAATTCCTGTGAGTAGAGCTGCAAAAGCAGCAGCAGGCACCCGTCTCCCCCCAGCCTATGGAGCAAACAGCAGTCTGTGGGCTGTGGTGGCTTTGGACTGTAGTGGCTGCAGACTGAGGGAATTGTAGGGATCCTCTTCCCAAAGAAATAGAAGAGGGTGGGACACAGCCTTCAGCAAATTCAGATTTTGGCCAGCGAACATTGTCTGCTGCATTGGAAGGGTCACACACTCCCAGGCCCAGTGGTGCCAGGATGTTTTTTGGGCTGAGAGCTGTCAGGAAGCTAAAGATAAGCTGCCTTCTCAAACACCCTCCTTACTGCCCCAGGTTGGCTGCTGAAAAGGCATAGGATGGGAGGGTATGGCCAGCCAAGGGTGGAGAACAGCTTCTGAGAAAGTTTGTGAGGCTTGACCAGACCTGAAGACATTACTTCGGTACGACCCACCACCCTGAGGAGTTACACTGAATGCATTCTTCCCTAGCCCCTGGGGACTGAACTGAGAGGGCTGCCAAAGAGTTCCATCTGCTGGCCAGACCAGAAAAGTACATGAAAAGGAAAGTTAATAATAAAATAAATAAGGCAAGCAGATGCCTTTACTGTCACCCTCTTCAAGGCCCTTGGAAATTGGCCTTCACTGCATTACTGGGTCCTTAGCCTTGGTTTGAGCAGTTAAACAGGGGTGATCCTAAATATCTAAAACAAGGTGAACCAAGAGTCAAAGAACAGTGGTAGCACATAGCTACTTAATAGTAAATCCCTAGGCAAGGGACAGAAACTGACAGAGTAAACTCAGCAACAGAATCAGATGCCTAGACATTAGGGAAAAAAACTACAATCCATATAAAGAAAATGTAAGATATGACTCCAGATGAGACACAAGACTTGAAATAGCTAATCAATAAGGTTCATACAAACCTCCTAATCAAATCATGGAGTTGAAGGACACTATGGCTAAACAAATAAAAGACATTAAAAAGACACTGAGTGAGCACAAAGAAAAACTTTAAATCCTGGATAAAAAAATACAGTAGAGGCACACAGCCACATATTTGAAATCATGAAAAAAGAGTCAACAAAGTAGAGGGAAGAACAAATGAAATTGAAGAGAAAGAAGAACAGAGAGAGAAAAGAATGGAAAAAATTGAGCAGGGGCTCAGATAACACAAAGCACACCAACATACATGGTATGGGATTTCCAGATGAAGACGAGAAAGGGGGAAAGGAGCAGAAAGAGTATTTGAGGAAATAATGGCCAAAAATTTCCAGCTCTCATGAAAGACATGAATATATGTGTCCAGGAAGCATGGTGTACTCAAATTAGAGTAAATCTAAATCAACCTACCCCAAGACACATAATATGTAGAATGCCAAATCCCAACGATAAAGAGAAAATTCTGAAAACAACATGGAAAAAGCGAAACATCACATACAAGGGACATCCAATAAGACTTAGTGTGGATTTCTCTTCAGAAACCATGGAGGCAAAAAGGCAGTGATATGATATAATTATGGTGCTGAAATAGAAAAACTGCCAGCCAAGAATTCTTTATCTGGCAAAACTGTCCTTCAAATATGATAGTGAGCTTAAAATATTCACAGATAAATGGAAACTAAGAGAGTACAGAAACAAGATCCAGCTCTGCAGGAGACTATAAAGGGAACTCTGCAGTCAGAAAGGGAAAGAAAAGGAAAGAGAGAGAAGCTTGGAAGAGAGTGTAGAAGTGAAGACTATCAGAAGGGTAACCAATAAGGTAAAAAGATGGCAAAAGTAAGATAAGACATATGAAAGCCAAAGGACAAAACGGCTGAAGTAAGGAATGCTTTTACAATAATAACATTGCATGTTACTGGCTTAAACTCCCCAATCAAAAGACACATGCTGACTGAATAGATAAGAAAACATGAGCCATCCATATGCTTTCTGCAGGGAACTCACCTAAGGCCCAAGGATGCAAATAGACTGAAAATGAAAAGTTAAAAAAGATATTTCATGCAATTAGTAACCAAAAGAGAGCAGGAGTAACTATACTGGTGTCAGACAAAAAAGACTTTAAATGCAAGGAAGTGAGGAGATGCTATTATATATTATATATGATATATTATACATCATATATTAATTAAATGGCATAATCCAAGGAAGGAGTAATACTCATAAATATCTATGTACCTAACCAGGGTGCCCCAAAATACATAAGGCAAACTCAGGCAAAACTGAAAGGAGAAATAGACATCTCTACAATAATAGTTGGAGACTTCAACATGCCACTCAAATCAACAGATAGAACAACGAAACAGAAATGAACAAAGAAGCAGAGAACTTGAACAATATGATAAATGAGCTGGACCTGACAGTTGTATACAGAACATTGCACCCCAAATCATCAGGTTATACATTCTTCCAAGTGTTCATGGATCTTTCTCCAAGATAGGTCACAGCTTGGGCCAAAACACAGATCTCAATAAATTCAAGAAGATTGAAATTATACAAAGCACCTTCTCTGATCATAATGGAATAAACCTGGAAATCAATAAGAGTTGGGAAAGGGGAAAATTTGCAAATTTGCTAAACAACACACTCTTAAACAGTAAGTGGATCAAAGAAGAAATTGCAAGAGAAATTAGTAGATATTTTGAGACAAATGAAAATGAGAACACAACTTATCAAAACTTATGGGATACAGTGAATACAGTGTTGAGAGGGAAATTTATAGCCTTAAATGCCTATATTAAAAAAGAAGAAAGGGCTAAAATCAAAGACTTAAGTGAACAGCTAAAAAAACTAGAAAAAGAACATCAAACCAATCACAAAGCGAGCAGAAAGAAAGAAATAACAAAGATTAAAAATAAATGAAATTTAGAACTAAAAAACAATAATCAACAAAACCAAAAGCTGTTTCTTTAGAAAATCAATAAAAACCTTAGCAAGACTAACAATGAAAAATAGAGAAGATGCAAATAAATAAAATCGAGAATGAAAGGGAGGACATTATGATTGACTCCACAGAATTAAAAAGGATCATAAGAGGATGTTATGAGAAACTGTATGCCTTGATGAAATGGACAAATTCCTAGAAATTCACAAACAACCCATATTGATTCTACAAGAAATACAGGAATTCAACAAACCAATCAGAAGCAAAGAGATTGAATGAGTCATAAAAAATCTCCCAACAAAGAAAAGTCCAGGACCAGATGGCTTCACAGATGAATTTTATCAAACATTTTGAGAAGAATTAATACCAATCCTGTTTAAACTTTTCCAAAAAATTGAAAAGGAAGGAAAATTATCCAACACATTTTATGAAGCCAACATCATCCTAATACCAAAGTCAGATAAAGATACTACAAGAAAATAAAATTACAGACCTATCTTTTTAATGAACATAAATGAAAAATTCTCAAGCAAATTGAATTCAACAGCATATAAAAGCAATTATACATCATAATCAAGTGGGTTTTATTTCTGGCATACAAGCATGGGTCAATATAAGAAAATCAATTAACATAATATGCCACATTAACAAATTGAGGGAAAACAACAACAACTCATGGCCATCTCAATTGATGTAGAAAAGGCATTTGACAAACCCAGCATCCTTTCTTGATAAAAATACTTCAAAAGATAGGGATATAAGCATAATAAATGGCATATATGATAATTCCATAGCCAACATCATTCTCAATGGGGAGATGTTGAAAGCTTTCCCTCTAAGTTCAGGAACAAGACAAGTATGTCCACTGTCACTACTGTTATTCAACTTTGTGCTGGAAGTTCTGGCTAGAGCAATTAGGCAAGAAAAAGAAATAAAAGGAATCCAAATCAGAAAAGAAGAAGTAAAACTCACTTTCACAAATAACATGATCCTATATTTAGAATATTCTGAAATATCTACAACAAAGCTACTTGATGAGTTCAGCAAAACAGTAGGAAACAAGATCAACACATAAAAATCAGTAGCATTTCTATAACTAGTAATGAGCAAGATGCAAAGGAAATTTTTTCAAAAATTCCATTTAAAATAACAACAGAAAAACTCAAATATCTAGGAATTAATTTAACCAGGAATGTTAAGGATTTGTATTCAGAAAACTACAAAGCACTGCTAAAAGAAATCAAACAAGATGTAAGCAAATGGAAGGACAATCGTGTTCTTGGATTGGAAGACTAAACATCGGGATGATGTCAATTCTACCCAAACTGGTTTATAGATTCAATGCAATACCAATCAAAACTCCAACACCCTACTTTACAGAAATAGAAAAGTCAATTACAAAATTTATTTGGAATGTAGAGTGGTCATGAATAGCCAAAAAACATACTAAAAAAGAGGAGCGAAATTGGAGGACTCATATTTTCTGACTTTGAAATGTATTATCGAGTTACAGTGGTCAAAACAGACTGGTATTGGCATAAAGATAAACACATGGGTCAATGGAATCAAACGGAGTCCAGAAATAGACCCTCACCTCTATGGTCAACTGATTTTCAATAAGCCTATCAAGTCCACTTTTCTGGGACAGAACAGTCTCTTCATTAAATGGTGCTGGGACAACAGTATATCCACAACCAAAAGAATGAAAGAAGACCTCTATCTCACTCCCTATACGAGAACCAACTCAAAATGGATCAAAGACCTAAACATAAAAGCCAGAACCATAAAACATCTAGAAAATAATATAGCAAAACATCTACAAGACCTGTAGTAGGTGGGGGTTTCTTAAACCTTACAGTCAAAGCACGAGCAACACAAATATAGATAAACAGGACCTCCTTAAAATTAAACACTTCTGCACCTCAACGGACTTTGTGAAGAGGGTAAAAAGGCAGCCTACTCAAAGGGAGGAAATATTTGGAAATCACACATCCTATAAGGCTCTAATATTCATGATATATAAAGAGATCCTACAACAACAATAAAAAGACAATGACTCCATTAAAAAATGTGCAAAAGAACTGAATAGTCATTTTTCTAAACAAAAAATACATGTGGTGAAAAACACATCAAAAAAATGTTCAGCATCACTGGCTATTAGGGAAAAGGAAATCAAATCTACAATGAGACATCATTTCACACCTACTAGCGTGGCCACTATTAAAAAAACAGAAAACTGCAAGTGTTGGAGAGAATGTGGAGAAATAAGAATGCTTATTCACTCGGGAAGGTGATGCAGAATGGTGCAGCCACTGTGGAATTCCGTTTGGCATTTCCCAAAGAAATTAGATATAGATCTACTCTGTTACCAGGCAATACCGTTACTAGGTATATACTAGAACTGAGAGCAGTGACACGAACAGACATCTGCACACCGATGTTCATAGCGACATTATTCACAATTGTCAAAAGATGGAAACAACCCAGGTGTCCATCAATTGACAAACTGTAGTATATACACATGGTGGAATATTATTCAGCTGTAAGAAGAAATGAGGTTGTGAAGCATAAGGCAACATGGATGAACCTGGAGGAAATTATGTTGAGTGAAGCAAGCCAGGCACGAAGGGACAATTATTAAATGACTTCATTATTACGAAGTAAATATAATGAGCAAACTCATGGAGTTAATAGCTAGAATATAAGTCACGAGAGAAAAGAATGTGGTTAGAGAGTGGAAAGCTGATGTTTAATCTCCAAAATTGGCAAAAAGTTGTTTGTAAATGTTTGGAAATGAATAGACATGTTGAAAGCACAGCATAGGATCTGTAATTAGTTGCACTAAAATATGGATATGATAGTGGTTTGTTTTTTGCTGTTTCTTTGATTTTTGAGTAATGAAAATACTGTAATAGTGATTGAAGTGATGAATGCACAAATCAGTGATTACACCAAATGCTATTGATTGTACACTTTAAATTGTATGGTTTATGAACAAGGAATAATAGGGTGGGTTGGGAGAAAAATACACCAAATGTTAGGATAAGGACTCTAGTTAATAGTATTACTTTGATGATGTTCTTTCACAATTTGTTACAAATATTTCACAACAATGCAAGGCATTTGTGGTCGAGTGAGGTATGGGAGCCCTGTATAATGTTATGCATGTTTGTTTTGTAAGTTCATAACTTTTACTATACACTTATATACTTACTGTTTATGTGTGTTCATGTATAAATGATATACCTCAATAAATTGTTTTTAAAATGAAAAACAAAATAAAAGAATTACACAAACACACACTCAGGAGTGAATGTAAAAGGGATGAAATCTGAATAAAGTGTGGATTGTACCAAAAAATATGTAGGTGACATTTGATTAATTTTATTGAAATTAATTTTTCTTTTTTTAATTTTATTGATAGTGGTGCTTAAAAAACAAGAGATAAACATTAAGCCCTCTGTGGTTTAGGAAGTTTCTTACTAGAAAATATTGCAGATTGTATCACTAATCTTGACCTGTTCACAAAATATATTATCATTTGTCAGGTTAGAGAATGTGAATAGACTATTAATAATCAGATCTCTCTATATACACAATTCACACTATTGAGTAAGTAGTGAAGTCTTTATACATAAAAACAGATATTTAATTCAACAAATATGATATGAATTATTACAACTCTCATAAAACCAATGTACAATTCATGTTAGCTAGCATTTATTGAGTACTTATCTATGCCAAGCATGATTTGGAAGTTCTTTGCTTGGATCGTTTTACTTAATTCTCAGATTTTACCACTGAATTAGGCACTATTATTATCCCTGTTTTACAGATAAGGCACCTGGGCCACATAGAAATTAGTAAATCTTCCAAGGTCTTATAGACGGTAAGTCCTGGAGCCAGGATTAGAACTTTATAATTCTAGAGCCCATACCCTACATTTAACAACTATATCATGCTACTTCCACCATCCACAATCACAACCTCTTTTTTCCTTCAGTTCAAATATGTACACATTCATGATATTGAGATAAAATATGTATATATAGAAATTTGAAATGAACAGCATGATATAATGGACAGTCTATAGAACTGGAAGTTAGAAGAACCTACATTTGAATTCCCATTTTCTGCTACCTATTGCATGCATGTATACAAACCTCTTAATCTCTCTAAACCTCAACTTCATCATCTGTAAAAAGGGAATAATTATTCTATTTTGCTAAGGGATTATGAAAGTTAAATGATGAAATGTGTAGGTTAGACATTTTTAAAACTGAAATTGTAAAAATATAAATTATTATTGTTATGGGTGTATAAATATTTACTTCTCTGTGATAGTTTCTTGAGGCTTGTAAACTGCTCTACATCAAGGATAGAATCTTCTCTATAGGTTGTACATATTCCACAGTGCCACAAACACAAAGGCATAGAGTAACTATTGGTCAGTGATGGTGATTCATGGTGTCTGCACTTTTTTTATATGGTATAGAACTTTCCTTAGGAACAGCAATTTCAGTTTTGTACCATTGCAAGCATGTTTGCATGAAAATTGCAAACTCTGTTCACAACATGGATGGAAAGTGAGGTGTTTTAATTAAACAATTATACAAGGCATAACAATGAAATGAAATGCATGAACCCAAATGCTAATCTGGACTAACAGAATTCCTTGTCTTTGTGGCAAAAACTGGGAGTAGCAGCCATGCTGCTATTGTGGCTCTCAATTCTTAATTCTCTGGGTTGCAGTATTATTAGTGTCTTCTCTCCCTCTCCCTCCCTCTCTCTCTCTTTCACTCACTCTCTCTCTTTGTGTATGTGTAACGTCACTCAATCTACAATCTGTGACAAAGTGAGA
Source organism: Cabassous unicinctus (assembly GCA_029593785.1). Classification (NCBI taxonomy): domain Eukaryota; kingdom Metazoa; phylum Chordata; class Mammalia; order Cingulata; family Chlamyphoridae; genus Cabassous; species Cabassous unicinctus. Next base: position 5,234 of record JAQZBX010081151.1, on the reverse strand, counting down.
TGGAGGCCAAATCTCTAAACAAGAAAAGAAAGATCACTTGCACTTTAAGTAGAGATAAAGTGTGGGATCCTTCATGGGTTGCCTTTCTGACATTTCTACTGTAACACCACCATACATCTCCTGACCACAATCATTTGCTGTATTGTCTTTGTTCAGTTGTTGCCTGCCATCATGGAAGTTTGAGTACTGTTCTGCTTCCTGGGACTTCTAATGTCCTGAAGTCTTTGTCTGAGGGATGAACAAATTTGTCCTGCAATCCTAAATAACATTATTTATTAATTCTCTTGGAATGAGATATCAAGAAAACACATATATGATATTCTCCTAGCCTAAGTGTCCATGTTTTATTTTGATGCAAGTTTTATCAATTGCTAGAATTAAAAATTTGCAAAAGATACATTTGATAGTCTCTTGAAAGCATTGCATATGATTCAAAACTCAGTGAAATCAGCATTGCTTATCACAGCCAAGGATTATAAATAGAGACAGAGGTAACAGTAGTGATCATAGTGATTACTCCATAGTTTGAAATCTTGCCCCAATACTCATGAATTTGGTATCTCTCTGTGCAGCAGGGTTGTTTTTATCAGTAAGTGAAGTTTATAATACCTCATGGGGAAGGTGATTGTGCAGGTTAAATGAGATAATATTACATAGTATTAAAAGAAATTGAATCACCACTATTAATAATCAATAATGTGGGATTATTGAAAGAGAAAGTTTAAACAAGGGATCTCAAACTGAAGTTAAGATTTCAAATGGTTAGTTCCATTGGCTTATAAAAGGAATTAGGGAATCTCTAAAGCGGAAGTTACAGTATTTGATTATTTTAAAGGAAGGCTTTACAAAGCAGGGAATGATCATAAATTAGTTATTTTAACATCCTTTTTTATTTTCAGTGGGCTATCGCTGTTGGACCAAAAACAGCTTATTTCCAATTGTTGCTTAAACTTCAATTTTTGCAGGGTACATTCTGTTTTTTCAGAAAGCCCCACCTCTTATTTTTAACTTTTGAAAAAACGTCCCTGTCATTTAGAAATGAGGTATCTCCCAGCACTAACAAGCAAGCGGACATTATATTCTTAGCTGTAGTAGTGGTATTTTTTTCTGAGGGTAGAATTAAACATACTGCTTACTATTTATCCATTGGTTAAATCTTCATATCTAGAGGACTGTGTCCCCAATATTTGCATTTCTTTCTATAATTTACATATATATTTATAGATATTTATTAATTAATTCAAATTTTACAATAACTCATTATCTTCCTCAAAAGTTGTACTACAATTTTTGTAATTGCATTGCATCTATATACTATTTATATATACATGTCCTATCTGTGACATGACCTATCTCAAAATTTATTTAGTGATATCTTTTTATAGAGATTTTCCTTTTCTTTTTTGTTTTGTGCCTCTGTGAATCCTATCTCAATTTTTATATTCTATTGCATTTCATGGTTGTATTTAATGAGAAATTGTGGCTTTTTAAGCATCAGTCCTGTAGGCGACCATGCTGAAAGCTCTAATTGGTTCTACTCAATAGATTCTGTTGGTTCACGCTTGCAGATGCTCAGGGCATGTTGGCCTGCACTTTTGTTATAGGCTCTCCAACCACATCAGGTTCTTTTTCTGTCCTGTTTTACCCAGCAGGTACCTGCTTGACATAAGGAGGTGTTTTAGATTCCTAGAGATGTCTTCAAATTATAGCAAACTAGGTGGCTTAAAACAACAAAAAATATTGTCTCACATTTCTGAAGGCTAGAAGTCCAATATCCCAGTGTTATAAGGGTCATGCTCCCTCTGAAAACTGAAGGAGAGAATCCATCCTTGTTTCCTCCTGGCATCTGGTGGCTTGCTGGCAATCGTAGGCATTCCTTGGTTTGACGAACTTCAGTCTTTGCCTCCATTGTCACATGGTGTTCTGCCCTGCATCTGGGTGCCTCTGTGTTCAGATTTCCCTCCTCTTAAAAGGACAGTGGTCATATTGCATGAAGGCCCACCCTAATCACATCTTCAAATACCCTATTTTCAAATACGGTCACGGTCACATGATCCAGGGGTCAGGATTTGAACATATCTTTTGAGGAGTCACAATTCAACCCATAACAGGAAGACTCTGCTATAGTATTGCCTCACAGTATTTTCAGTATAGGTAATGTTATTCCTGGGGCATTGAGAGACGAAAAAGCAAAGTTCAGAGTTTTCCCAGCCCATCACTGATCTATGGCACTGTTTCCTCTCTGACCACACTGCTGCTCTTCCCTACAAAGGATCAACCACTTCTCTCACCTGCAGTGTTCTTACATTTATTAATATTAATTTATCAGATTATTAATATTCTGCATCATTTCTTCTATTGTAATTGGTTGGAGGATCGAGAAGCACATTATTGGCATAACTAGCTACACAAAGGGAGTAGTGTAATCAAATAAAAGTAAACTATCTTTCCTGTGAAGTTTATTTTGATACCAATGTTATTATATTTAACAATATTTCACCTGTATACATTTCAAAAGTTTAATTTTAAAAAACAGATAGACTTGAAATTAATCACAAAGGATGAAAAGAGACATGGTTCTCTATCACTTAAGTGAATTTTAAACTCTTTTAGAATTGGACAACAAAATTGAGTTTTAAATACACTTTAATGAAATTATTGCTATATAGTTTACATAATTTAAAGGACATGTGGGGAAGTGGGTGTGGCTCAATGGATAGAGCCCCCGTTTACCATATGGGAGGCCCGGGTTCGCGTCCCGAGGCCTCCTTGTGAGGGCACGCCTGCCTGAGTGGTGCGGTGGGCTGATGCAGCAACCTTATGGCAGGAAGCGGGTGTGGTGCAATGAGAGGCCCCGGTTCGCTTCCCGGCGCCTCCTTGTGAGGGCAGGCCGGCTCGCGTGGCGCCGTGGGCTGATGTGGCAAGACCTCACAGCAAGGGGGAGATAAGCAGACACGGAGAAGACACACAGCGAATGGACACAGCAACACAAGCGGCAAGGGGGGGATAAATAAATAAAATAAAATAAAAAATAAAATAAAATAAAATAAAGGACATGTGAATGGAATACTTATATTCATAATATGCTCTGCTACAATTGGGCTTTCCCCACCAACCATCACTGGATACTTCCCCACTAACATATTAATGGATTTCAAAGTATTGATGGAGTCTGAGTGTAAAAAGCCATTTATGGGGCTAGTATAAAATCAGGCACCACAACAGGCAGAGGAGTCCTCAGCAACAAGGATTGTAACAACAGAAGAGTGAGATATTCCCTTCTCTTAGAGGATGAACTTCTGGGATGATTGAGCGGTTGAAACTGTGGGTGCTAGACTCTGAGCAACTCCAGATATTAGCAGAGAACCTTCTAGGCCTTCAAGCAATGTTTTTTCAATGGATAGCAATAAACTGCTTATATTTATTAAACCATATTTGGTAATGGTTAGTATGGCCATCTTTAATATTAAGGATCTGAAGCTTAGATTTGTTAAGTAATTTGTCCAAGGCCATGAATGTCCAAATGGTCATATTTTATGTTCAAACTTAGGCCAGACTCCAGAGGAAAAACTATCTATCAACCTAGACAGAACGAAAGATCTGAAGGACTATTGGAAGGGTGAGATAAAGTCTTAGTGATAATTTAAATGTCTATTAGGTTTGAAATAAGATACATGTATCAAAAACATACATTTAAATGACAAGTTTTTTCAGTTATTTTGTACTTAATAGTGATTTCTACCCAAAAACAACTATTTTAAGTATTGACTATAATAGTATAATCCCAAGTTTACCAACAAGAGTATTGGGATGCTTCTTTAGGTAACCTCATGGTGATAGCAACTCTTTATAGACAGATACAGATATAAAAAGATATAATGAAAAAAAAAGTACCTTAATAGCCATATAATCAAAGAATTACTCTGATAAAGTAAATTAATTCCAAAATAATAAAAACTAAACATTGACGTAAGTCATATAAACCATATAAGTTCTAAGTCAGAATAATTACAAATCACCTTAATTCTTCATCTGTTTTTTTGTCACTCAAATGATTATGCTTCTTAAGAAATAAAGTTGGTTTCTAAGTACTAAAACACCAAATTATATTTTAATGCATTGGTTTTTAATAGTAAACACATACTTTAATGGAATAGTTTTGGAGGTAAGGTTAAAATTACTAGCTCTTGGAAATCCCAGTCTTTAATGAGTTTTATTGTTTGGAAAGTGATTAAAGTCATGTAACTAATTACCATTTTCCATTAAATATTGGTTTTTTGATTTTCAATTTGATCATATTATTTTTGGAAACTCCTTGGATTCTAATTACAGCCTCAGTACTTATTCCTACTGAAGCTTAGTTTCTTGATTTAAAATTAGAAAAATACTAAAAATAACATCTACTTGGTAAGACTATTGGGAAAATTAAATGAAACAATGCTTATGAAAATCTTTTCATCTGGCTTGGCACATAATAAGTTCAAGAAATTTAGCTATTCTTCCAAAACATAAATATGTAAATTTTTATTGGCAATAAAATCATCTACTTTTTATTGTGTTAATTTCTAGAAGAGAGGAAAGTATTCCATTACTCTCTAGAATTCTTCTTAAAACCCTACCAGTTTTTGCCAAAATTCACATTATATAGGGAAAGGCATTCTAGCTCTTAAACTATATTAAACTAATACTTTCTGTAAGTTATTTTTCACTTTTACGTCAATTTTGTATTTTTCAGCTCAAATTATTCTAATTATTCTAATGCTTGTTTACAGCAATACAAAAAGGTATGTAGAAAGTATTCTGGAATGAGAACAATGTGGTCTCAGACCACTGAAGGATAACAATTTCTGCTGGTTCAACTCCCAGAGGTTAAAGAACTGAAGTTATAGTTTCCCCTGGGATAACCTGTCTTTCCTCTGAGCTCTTTGAGTGTAGGCAAAGTCCCAAAGGGAAAAGTCAACTAACCAGATCAACAACTTAGATGACAATGAACAAATGCTTGACTAGAACATTTATTTTAATGAAGTAATTTAATAAAATATTGTCTTGGGTAATGCAGTTGGACTATTAGATACTTTGTTCAGGTAGCTAAGTTGATTATTTCCTGCTAGACATTTTTTTTTCAAGTATGTGGACAGAAAATAGAGACCATCCTAAAATCTTAAAGATGGAAAATCCTCAAATTACAATTTATTCTGCAGAATGGTGGTATGAATATATGATCCATATATTCA
>JAQZBX010081150.1:0-13730 GCA_029593785.1 Cabassous unicinctus | reverse complement strand
GGGTGAGGGAGAGGGGTGGATAGAGAAGGAAAGGAAGAAAGGAAGGAGGGAAACATTTATGTTTTGATATATTTATTCGGGAAGGAAGAGTTTATTTGTCCAATAATTTTCTCTGGAAGACTACAGAGGGCCTGTAAGAAGCTGGATATTGATAATAGTGGCTTCCTTTCCTTTCCAGAATTCAGATCAGTTCTTAAGCTCTGCAACTTCCTCTCAAATGAAGATGAGGTTTATCTTGTCATGTCAAAATTATGCGCTGAAGTTAGATGGGCAAATAGACTATAAATCTTTTTTGCAACAACAACAAAAGTACCTTGCAAACCACAGCAGACACCTGATACCAAAAAACAACATCAGGTGCACCATGAATTCATCATATATTCTTTTCACCCACGTTACTTGGTTATAACCTATAGGACTATCCTTCTCACCAAAAGTCATCTGGGAATTACTATTTCCTAAACTCCAATCATCCAAAGAGTATATTCAACTCTTCTGGTATCTCTTTCTGAAATATATAATTGAAAAGGTTTCAAGATGTTGTATCACTGATAAATGTTCTTTTCATACCAAGGAAACAGATAACACAACCACACTTTCCCTAGTTTTAGTGATTATCTTTCCTTTTTTAATGGAATTCTAAGAAATTCTAAGCTCAACTTCTTCCCTCTTGATTTAATGATATAGGAATGAAATGCCTTCCCCCAGTAGCCTCACTTCTCCACTTCTATTTGTGCCATCATCAGCCTTAAGGTCAAGGCCAGAATAGCTCTTATAGTTCTGATTTGACTATATCCATGTTGTTCTTGTCTTTTTGATTGAGCAGTCACATAGTTCAGAGGGGATTCAATTGTATTCATGGCTACCTCTTTACTGTAAGCCAAAGTAGGGAGGGTTTGTAAAGCCAGTGAGTCACAAATTTATTGATTGTGACTTATGGCCAGAATATAAATTGCAAATGACCCTCCCTCCAATTTCACCTTTTTCAAAACCGCTTCTCTAAGCATCCAGAATTGGGTCTCCCAGATTTCCCCCAGTATTGCTGGAACTTACATGGATTGCAATCATGACTGTGCAATAGCACACAATATATCCAAAAATAAGTGACAGGTGATCATTTTCTTCATGGCTACCTTCTATAGCAATTTTTTTCTTCAATAATCACACTTTAGGTTGTATTTAGAAAGAGCAAGAGGGCTAGGTCTCAGTTTTATATTCTGTAATAAATATATAATAGAAGTCATGATTATGTAAAAAATAAAGTCCTGGTATTATTGAGTGGCAATAAAAATGTCGTATTGTGAAGAACCTCTACTGATATGCCTATTAGAAAACAACAATAGAGGAAGCTTACTTTTACTTCATCAACCACTGCAAAAATCTCCTAGAAATATTGTGGTAAGAAAGCTTCATCATATCTATAAAGTTTTAACTAATATATTTTATTGACTGTTGCTTTTAAGTTAACCATAAGAAAAAAGGCTTTGGGAGCAAAGAAAGTAAAAAGTCCTTAGGTTCCTAATTCTCTCAGTGTCCTTCCTCCTCTCACCTTCTCTATAAAGCTTAGCACAAAGGTCCTGGCCCATTAAATTTCCCACCACTGTCTCCTATTATTTTAATAGCTTTCCCACTATCTCCCATGCCCTCTTCCAGGATAACACTGCCTGATCTCTCTCTTCTGTTTAGTTTTAGCTCTACCCACCATAAAGTTGGTCAAAGATTATAATGGGACAGATTTGAAGAGCTTTATGATTGTTTCTTGGACGGCTTTTTCCTCTGGCCTCAGTTTGTCCACCCATGTGCCTATTTGTTTACACAGGCAGACACCCTTGTGTACACACACATGCAGGCATATATGTGTGTCTACATTCTTTGCTGCACACATATAAGCACACAGATTTGAGGGTTTTAGGGCATTTGGTAAATAAGGGGACAAGGGACTGAGGGCCAGAAACAAGAGGTCTAGGGAGACCGGATGTAGAATTCTAAGAGATTCAGCACCGTAGGCAGTTTATTCAGTAATTCCACAAACCTTTATTGAGCTTCTACTACATGCCCCCATATCGTCACATATCCCATTACAAGTTCCTAGGAATTCTATACCTTTACGGGCTCAAACCCTTACACAGCAGTTCTTCCACCTTCCTTCCCTGGTATCCAGTATCCCAGACCGATACAGGGGGCTGTATTTGTTCAATAACGCTTGGAAGCACAAGTGAGCTCTGTATTACTGCCCTTTCAGCAGGGGTGGCTGGAGTGCCTGGAACTCATAGTCTGAGCCCTGCAGAGCCACGGGGACCAACCCAAAGAACCAGCCATCAGCTTTGTTCCTCAAGCCTCTGGAGAAAACCTTTGATTTCATGGGGATGATTATTTTTATTCTTGCCCACTCAAGGATGAAGCCCAAGAAACAAGAGGTTGCCCCTTTCAGAGGCATCACAATGGATCACCTCCAGCCAAACCCACTGGTTCTTTTTTTATTTTTTTTTATTTTTTTATTGTTATTTCTGGATCTGGTTGGGCCTCTCTTGGAAACCATTACTATACAACTTACTTAAAGAATGAGGGGATTGGACATAAGAGATTCAGACAGAGAGGAGGGGGATGGTGTGGGGGATGGGGTCTGGGACAGGGAGGCTGGAAGTGATGTGTTGTAAGAAAAAGTGCAGGAGGAACACATTCAAATCACAATCTGATTTAAATCAATTGCATTTTGTAGTGACATTTTTAATCTTTTGCAAAGTCAAACTATTTCAAGTTTGACTTTTGGCCAAGCCTGGAGAAATGGGACTTTGGATGAAGGTTTTAGAAAAAGACACAAAACACACACACACACACACACACAGAAAAGGGGAGAGAGAGAAAGGGGAGGGAGACTTTTATCCTAAAGTCATTGTAAATCCAAAGCAGGGTTTTATCCTCCACAGTTAAATGAGAAAGAAAAAAAAAATCAGGAATACCAACATTTGAGGTACAAAGACTGTCATGGACCAGTGGAAGTTTGCAAAATTATATGTAAATGACCAAAGTTTTTACTGTGGTGGCCCTGTGCATTCCCAAAGCTAATCCCAAAGAGAAAATCTACTTAGCAAAAGAAAGTTTTGTCTAATTTGGTTAACAGTTGAGAAGTGACAAAAATGCTGAATATATTAATAATTTATATTTCCAGGGTAACACTATATCTTTAATGCTTCACTGCCAAAGGAATTCAGACTGGCTTAATGCTCAGAGAAAAAAACTGAAAGGCCTTCTTCATATTCTGTATCCAGCACTGATGAAAATGGGTGTAAGACATGTGTTCCAATAATAGGTACCAACCATTCTCCCACTTCTGCATAATTTGTTTTTAGCCCATATTGCTCAATGTATATTTATCAGGGAAGGCCTTCCTGCTCTTATACTCACTTTCATGTGCCAACTATCTCAGTTCATAAGAGAGGAGAATATTTGTTTACATCTCATTCCATAGATACATTGTGTCAAGAACCCCTTACATGCAAGACCTTTTCTAAAGTTTATAGGTTTTCCCACAAAAAGTGACACATAAAAGTTTTACTTTGGGGGCAGTATAATGAAGTTTTGTATTGTTTTGACTATCTCTGTATAAAGGAGTTTGACGGTTTACAAATTGCAGGTCATCCCATTCCATGACCTCAGCAAACAGTCCAGGTCAGAGCTCCCTTAAACCCTGTCCAGAGAAATGGAATAAGTTAATTTACTGTCCTCCAGCTAATCTGGGAGAAGACAAATCACCATAATTCAGATAAATGGCCTCTGGAAACACAGTAAAACATGCTACATAATTTTGAACTATTTAGTTAAAGGTCATCAAAGTTAATGGGAACAGAGATATCAAAGTGAAAAAAAACCAATGAAGGACATGCTTTAAATTTCCACAAATACAACTTTAGCTGGCTGGATACCTTGTTTACTTTTTCTATTTACATAAAACTACAGAGAGGCTCATTTTGCTGTTTGAATCTCAAAAAAAAAAAAAACAAAAAACTATAATTTCAGTTTGTTATATTGTAAATGTATGGCTATTTTGTGGGTAAAGCGCAGATCTAATTCGAATTGAAAATCGCAACCCTCTGAAAAATCACTAGCCAAGTCTCCCCCAGAGCCTCAAACTTTCTTCACCTTGTTTACCATGGGATTCTGGGTGGGGCGAGGTAAAAACAACCAAAACATTGCGAGATAGGGCCAGCCTCACCAAACCTGCCTCGGTGATGGTGATGTCGAGGGGTAAGGTACAAAGAGGAAAGTCCCAAACCCCTTCTGGTTCCCAGGGGCACTTGGAAATAGACTTTCCGACCGAAATAGAGAATTCACTGCAGCCTCAAGGCTTCGCGCCGGCTTCCGTGGATCTGCAGAAACAAAAGGGATCATTTGGGCCCGGGCGGGGCGCGCGGAAAAGAGGTGAGGGAACTATTTTCTCTCCAGGCCCGAAAACCTGAACCGAGAATCCAGCGTCTGGATCCCGCGCCAGTGGCGGGAAGGTGCGCGTCGGCAGCGGGAATAATCCCCTGGCGGAGAGCGTCTCCCAACCTGGCCAGTGCGGGCCTCCACCAGGTAACCTAGTATCCCCCGAGGCTGGGCTGATCTGTCGCAAAAAGCAACGCCAGCTTTCCTGAACCCTTAGGCACCAAGCAGGATGTCACAAGCTGTCATCCGAAGATAGAAACCTTAGATGTGTTTTTAAGCCATAAATCCTATCGTTACTTGTTGCCCAGATTTACAGAGACCTCGATTAGGCTGTAAATCCCGCCAGGTGCGCCGCAGGCCTCAGGCTCGCCCAGTGCTGAGCCGCCCGCGCTTTGCGCGCGAGCGTCCAGGGGATTTGCCTCCGCGGGGGAAACGCGCCCGGGTCCAAGCTGGCGAAAGCCCGCCAAAGCCAGTTTGGGGCGGGTCCTTCGCTTTGCATTTTCTGAGAGTCAAAGGCCTTGTTCCTTGCGCCCACCCTTCTGGGAGGCAAATGCCCAAGTTGCGCGCAAGGGGGTGCCTATCTGGAAACCCGGGGGAACCGAATCCCGCCCCCAGCGACGCCTCGAACATCTGATTAAGCCCCCATTTAGTCTTTTCTCGACCCCTCAAATCACGCAGCGGAACGCCCCACAAAGGGCCTTCACTTTGGCTCCTACCAGCTTGGCACCTCGGAGGGGATGGGTTGTGGAGAGGCAGAAAGCAACAAATCCATCTCTGGGTCTTTGTCAGAAAACGTTTATTGCGAGGGGGAAATCCTTCGAAGACTAATTCGCTGTTCGTCTTCCCCCACCCAATGTTTTGTTGGCACAATATTTACAGCTGTACAATATACAGTATTTCTCCTTAGCAGCGCCCAAAGCGCAGGGAATTCTGGCGCGCGAGCGGGCATCAGAGCACGGGAGGATGCTGGGGCGTGTGCAGGCTGAGGGCGCTGGGGTGGGCGTGGCCGAGCAGGTTGAGGTAGTGGCGGTCCAGGCCCTGCACCTGCGCCAGGAAGGGGCTGTGAGGTGGTGCTGGGCTCGCGAGGGGCACGGGAGCGCTGGGCAGGTAGGGCAGCGCCGGGCTGCGGGCGGCGCCGTGTGGCCAAGGGAAGGGCCCGGGGGTCGCGCTCTGTGGAAATACTGGGGCCTCACCCGGGCTGTGGCCCGCGAGCTCGGGCCCAGCCGGATGCAGCTGGTAGAAGTCCGGCTCCGGGAGGGAACCCAGCGCGGGGATGACCGGCTCGGTGCCCAGGCGGGCCTTGGACTGCAAGAAAGCGAGGATGCGCGCGTACTTGGTGTCCTTGGTCTCCATCCGCTCCACGGTGGTGAGGTAATGCACCAGGTTTTTCATGCACTCGTGGTAGCCGTAGTGGAAATAATTGGCAAACTCTGTTAAAAGTTCTGCTGGAGGGGCGAGAAAGACGATAGGAAGGGCGAAACAGTGAGCGGCCTCTTCCCCACCAAGAGCTGAAGGCGGGTGCCAGGCATTCCCATCACGTTTTCTGGTCGAAGTTCCCATTTGACTCCCCAGTTAGCTGGAGCGAACGATGTCCTTTTCCTTAAGACCCTTCTCCCCGCCTAGAGCGCCACTTCTCTTTAGCCTTGGCTCGAGAGGTGTTTTTGCTGGCCCCCGCCCGTCCCCTCTCGATAGCCCTCCTTCACTCTCAATTCCAACCTCAGCTCCCCATGTGGCGCACGCTCCCTACCCAGGTCCCCCTTTCCGCACCCCACGCCCACCTTTTTCTCGTCCTCTGGGAAAATCAGCGGAGTGCAGGGCTCTCAGGTACTGAACGGTCATCTCGAGGATCTCCGCCTTCTCCAGCTTCCCGGAACTCTGCAAAAGGAGGAAGGGCTCCTCGCAGCGGCCCTGCGGGCGCAGGCCAAACCCGGCAGGCCGGGTGTGCACGGTTTCATCTGGAGAGGCTCCGCAAGCAGGGCGCTGCTGGATCCGCTTGAGGGACGCCTGGGGCTCACTCAACGCTCATGCCCCGGAGGGAGGGGGCAGGCCCATAGTACCTCCCTCTGTGTCCCCAGGCTCCCGGAGCCTTGGCCGACAGTGGCAGCAGAGGGTTCCCAGCGCCTGGCACTGGCCCTGGGCCGCCGACGTTACCTGCTTGGCTAGGGCCATGGGCACCGTCTTGCCCAGCTCGTTCAAGCAGCGGTTGATCCGGTCCCTCCTCCGTTTTTCTATCACTTTGTGGGAAACAGGGGTTCTCTGCGAACAGAGGTTTATGTTAGGATAGTTTTGCCCAAGAAGTCGTCAAAGGCATGGCTGTGGCTGCGTGCCAGCAATTTTCGCAATCCCCCACGCTGCCCAAGGATTTATCCTAGGAAGGGATCCCAGTTCCTCCACACTCGGGCCAGATGAGTTCTGCCCCCTCACGCTGGCGCTGACGCGCTTCCCTTCCAACCTCCCTAGCCACTTGGGCCCCACGGCTAAACTGAGCGCCAGAGCTTTAAGGACGTAGCCACCAGCTTCGAGAGTGAGTTCCTCCGAGTTGAGGACTCTTCTCTCTAGATTCCATCCCCTTCCCAAATCACTCGGGATTCCTCCACACGCGAAGTCCCTTGCGGCCCTGTCCCTGCCATCGGTCCAGCCAGGTGGCGGATCTCGGAAAGAGATGCCCCCACAACAGGGGCGCAGGTGCCATCTGAACTTAGCAGACTCACTTTGCGTTCCTTGAGCTTGTCTGACATTCTGGTGAGCACGCGCCCTTGCGAGAGGCGGTGGCCCGGGGCACCCGTCCACTTTCCGCCTCGTGTGCCTCCTCGAGTGTCCCAGGTAGATTGCAGCCTCCCAACTCCGAGAGGCTGCCTTATAAAGCGGTCATCTCGGGCTCCCAGTGCATTCACGAGTTGAATTATTCCATAGGATTAGGGGAGCTGCGTTTGGGGGGATGTATGCATTCAAGATCAGTTTTAAAGGAGTTAAGAAAAAAAAAAATTTAGCAGTCGAGTGGGGCGAGCTGGGGGCAGATCAGCTTTGTTAATCCACGTGGCCCTTCAAAGGACACGTGATAGGCCGGGGAATAATATTTGCATGGCAACAGCCCCGGCGGGAAAAGGAGGCGGTAAACCCGCTGGCGGGCGAGCGAGCGCTTGCAGCAGCCACAGGCGCCGAGCGCAGGGGCGCAGCGGCCGAGAGCACCCGGGGGCGAGGACCCTCACAAAACAGTGTCGCCTCCTTTAGTCCCACCGCTAAGTCTCACACGATCGCCTGTTTACAAATCCCAGCAAGCCTGGCGTCCCAGCGCCGAGTGCGTTTTAAAGCCTGTCCAGAGTCATTAAAGTAATTAAGTAAGCCTTTAATAGGCTGTTCCGCCGGGTTCAAGGGAGAGCTCTTGGAGACGGAGGCGCCCCGTTTGTTCCCAGGCTTTTCTCACACGACGTGGTGACACGTCCATCTCCCCCTTTTTTGTTTACACCGCTTTATTTGTCCGGACATCCCGGCAGGTGTGGGGCTGCGGCTGGCACACGAGGCTCCCGCCTCGCCCGTCCCCTCCCTCCGGCCTTTGGCACGCGACGCCCCACCCCCCAACCATGCAGCTTGCTTTCTTTTCTGCCCCCCTCTGGCTCTCTCTTCGCGGGGGAAGAGGCTCAATTTGTAGCCTATTATCCTATAGGAAAATGTCCTTTGAAAAGTATGAATAGTTTCATTGGGCTAAATTTTAATAATGCCAGAGGGTGGGGGAAGAGAGACAGACGGGCGTGTGTGTGTTGGGGGGTGGCGGGATGGTTGGGGGGCAACACAGAGAGGAGTGAGCCGAGAAGAAAAGGGGGAATGCAGCTGGCCCAGGCGAGCATTATGCGACGTCACCTGCGAGAGGGGGCGCCTACAGACCCCTATTCATTTGCCTAATTTTGGTCAATTTAACAAACTTGAGGAGAAATTATTGTGGCTTTGTCAGAGAGGGTGAAGCCTTCTGATCGAATTAACAGCATGTTTTGATCCGGTAAATGTCATTAGAAAGGGAGAAACAATCGCGCTTAGAGGGCTCTGAGTAATGCGCCCAAGTGGAGACGCCAAAGCGCACGGCTGACAAAGGGAGCAAGTAGCTGCCACAGGGAACTTTTGTACCCGCCCATCGCCCAAGTTTTGACACAAAAAGGCATTATTTCATACTTGAATACGTTTAATCCAACGATTGTCTATTTTCTGCAAACATATTTTCACAGCATTGTTAACTTTTTATGTCCCCCTTTCGCGGGCGCCTTTTCTTAACATTTGGGGGCGGGAGAGCGCAGACACTTTGGGCATCAATATTTGTCACTGAAAAGGGCTTCGTGAAGTTAGGGAAGTTGATCTCTTTTTTATGGTTTTAGAGACCGAAAATATCGGGGGAGGAGGAGGGAGGGACTGCATGAACAGAAACGAGGGAGGAAATTTGCTGGGCGGGACCAAGGGGACGCAGGGAGTCGGCGGCGGCTGGGAACTCGCCTGGCCGCCTGCGCCTCTGCGGGTAGCCTGGCTCCGCGGCCGGGGGCCTCCTCCCCCGCCCGCAGGACTCGATCGTTCACACTTGAAGCCTCCGAACCTGCACTCTGGGGGTTCTGGGCTTGCGGGGATGCATAAGGGGCGAGCTTTCTTGCAGATGGAAACGATAAAAGTGGTTTTTGTTTTATGACCCGCTCTAGAGCCACTGAGTTCTCTTTTTCTAATCTTTTCCATCTGGGGACAGCCGAGGTCTCTCCCTACATATCTTTCTCTCCTCTCTGCTTCGCACTCCGCCTAAATTCTGTCTACTCCGCTGGACAGTGGCAGGACCTGAAGTCTCTTTTTGGGTGTTGTTCGTCCTCGGTAGAGGTGATTAGGTCGGAGGCCCGCAGGCTGGTGGGCCAAAGTTCCTAGGGCGCAGAGCTGGGCCTGGGATGCCTGGCTTCTGAGCTGAGAGCGGTCCACCTGCCGCGGCCTGGGAGGTGTGGGAACTGCGTCGTGCATCCCTGGGGTGTCCCTCTCTGTCTTGCTTCCAGTCTCCTCACGACGTTTCTTTTCTATTTCACGCCAGATTGGACATGACCTGCACCCTCCAGCAGGTTGCTCTGCCAGACGCGGGTGCGCTCTCAGGGGTTGTCGATTTCAGTATATTCACTCGCACACAATGGGATTAAACACGAACTCTTATCATCCAAATTAACTAACGTGAATGGGTAAAAGAAAGCGCGCACACTTCTCACCCCCATCCTACCCCCTCCACCCCCCTTTTTAAGCTAGCGGTCTAGGAGTTGATCCTCTTACTGCTGGTGTTAACCGCCAGCTGCAAGCATCTTCCACTGACCAAATTTGATTCTAGGCAAACGGTTTGATTTCCCGGGTTTGCTCGCGAAGCTGGTTCCAAGAGCTTGTCTGGCGCTGGCAGAACCGCGTGCGGTTTGCTGGAAGTTGGGCCCAGCTGAAGGTGGGTAGATAGGTGGAGATGGGGGGAGGGGGGGGGGAGAGGAGCGCATACTCGCCGTGCGCTCGGGCTGCTGCAGCCCTACCTGGGAGACTAGGAAGCCTCTTTCAGTTCAGATTAGGGAAAGGAAGCGCTTCGTTTCTCTCTTCCTGACTTAAATCACATCTCCTCAAAAGTGGGGTGCCAGGAGCCTCACAGTAGTCTTCCCTTTAACTCTCTTCCTCAGAATGATGATCAAGTGTTCCCTGGTCTTGACCTTGTTATGTTTCCACCCTAATGAGGGCAGAATGAAGAGCGGTGGACGCTGAAGCCAAACAGCCCATTCAAATTCCTGGTCTAACACCTACCAGATGAGGAGACTCTGGACAGGTTACTGAATTGCCCTGTGCCTTAGTTTCCTCCTCTGTAAAACAGAGATAACAATTATGGTCATTCAAATGAAATAAGTAAATATAGGTAAGGCACGTAGAAGAAGGCTTTACCACTCAATTAGTAATTTTGTTTTTGCCTGGAAATCTTTTCTTCAGTGGCTTATATGTTTTAGCAGTGTTTGTGGACTTTGCGCTATGTGATATTTTCTATCATTTCATATTTCTCACAGGCCTGAGAATCTTCACCCTCCCTGACAAAACCACACTAATTCTACCTGCATTTCTAGACTTTCTAGATTTAGTAATAGAACTGGGGATTTAATCAAGTGGGAAAGTGTAAGAAGCTTGTCACCAAGTGGGGAAGCCTGAATGTGGTGAAACCGACTGCATTTCTGAATTACCAGGAAGATAAGGCATAAAGGGAACAGAACTCCTGAGCTCTGTTCCTGAATGAGTAGAATCAACAAAAATAGAGTCACAGGATGTTTCTTCTGGTAAAAGCCTAAGAGAGCATTGAAACCAACATCTCGTTTGCAGGTAAGGAATCTGAGGAGCAATGAGGAAACAAGAATGCCCCAGTGACGCACAGTGAGCTGCTGTCCCAAAGTATTTCACTCAGTATTAGCTGATTTGCTATATGACCTCCAGAGCTGACTGCCTCATTTGCTCCTCTGTTACTGTGAAGGAAATTCGGGGAACCTGTGGTTTAGGGCTGGCAAACACTTTTATAGGACACCCTGCTGCTTGGCTTGTGTTGTCAGGAGGGATCAGTTGCATCCTTGAGCCTCATCCCACCCTGTTCCTACTGGAGTCCAGTGATAAGAGATGTGGTAAGCACCAACTGTATGCCATGGGTGGAAATACTAAGCAGAAAGTGACATGGCCTTGCTTTCCAAGGACTTGTGACCCAGTAGAATGCCTCAACACAACAGTCACCCTCAATGCCCATTCTAGCAGACACAGGATCATATATCCTATTGCATTGGCAACTTTTCTGGGCTTTTCCTTACTCAGCAACCCTGACTCCTCTGTCCCCTCTGATCGCCAATGGTCATTCTCCACACTGACAAGAAGTGTCAGGTAAGAGATAGTGCTTGTCATTGCAGCCAGGGGGTGACAAAGAGGAACTCTGGGGATAGCCATGATCTCCTCAGCTTAGAAAACACAGCAAAGGTGACTGTTTCATCTCAACACATAACCTAAAAGGCACACAGAGACTTGGGGAAACTGTATCTCTAATAGGGGCGAGTTCCCAAGGCTTTCATCTTTATCCACTTTGCCTCTGTCTCAAAAGCAGTTTAGTTCTTTGCTTCCTGACATTTTTGCTCAGCGAGTTAGTAACACTGAAGCCACAGTTCCTAATCAGCACCACCTCATATCTAAAGGTTCGAGTATTTGCAGCTTCTCTTCCCTTAGTGGGAAGTTTTAACCCTTGAAACATTATACACATACCAGTAGGAACTGATGCCTTCAGAAGTTGGTTTTATTTCATTTTGTTTTAAGTATGAATTATGTGCTAGAGCAACTCTGAGCTGCTCCTCTGGCCAGCAGCAGACCACCTGGAAGCTTATTAGAAATGCAGAATCTTAGGCTCCTCTCCGACCTGAGTCAGAATCTGCATTTTAACAAGATCCCCAGGTGGTTTGTGTGCACTTCTAAGTTTGAGACAAACTACACTGGTTGAAGCTGGAGGCCACCATTTGATATTCATGGGCAAATCCAGGTAGGAATGGCCACCTCAGAAGCACAGTGGGAAAGCAAAGGTGGAGGGAACACTCAGGCTTTGCTAACTGGGGCTAATTAATGGCATAAATTGAAAGGTTTCTCTAGAACAAGGTGGTTTTTGTAGCACTACTAGCTCAAATATTCCTTAGGGCATTTGCAGTACTTTCGTTAAGTACTGTCTACTTCTATACGCAATGATTGATTCCTTGCATATCTCTGCAGGCTTGAAGATAGGTCCTCAATTTTATTTTTCTTGAATGAAAGAAAACTAGGAGAAGAACTTCAAGGATTATCTTGTCTCAGTGCTGGAGCTAATTCTGCAATCTCTCATAGCGCCCCCAAATGGTCATATTTTACAATTTACAGTTTGGACTTTTTAAAGAACTAAGTGGAATAAATTTTATAAATATTGAGAAAGAATATGTGTAGGGACACTGCATGATATATGAAGGTGTTGCTTTCCTTATTTTGATATTAACGTCACTTAGAATCACAGGTTCATTGCAGATGCTGTGAATTGTGTCATTATGGGCTTTGATTATTCCAGGTGTTTCCTCTGACTTGCTAATGACAGGTTCTTGCTCTGTGTTAATTGGAGCAACTATCCAAAAGTTAAGCACTGAAGGTGCTTTGCCTTAGAGTGTCGAGAGGATTTCTGTGGCTCTCAGGGAAGTGCTAGATTAGCACTTTGCGTAAAGATTTCATTTGCTTTACAGGGCTAATTTTCACAGAAAACTAGAGGTTTATGTTACTGAAACAAGAAATTAATGTAAATTGCAATAAATAACATGGGACTTGGGGAAAAGATTCAGGCTGAGAATGTAAATTGCAGTAAAGTTAAAATATATATATTTCCATTTTATGGGCAGATAATCAAGTTACAGGTATCTGACCTACAACCAACCTGTGCCTTCAGCTGACAGCCGGGACTCCACCTCACCCTCTCTGGTAACCTGAGATTACTTCCATCCTCATTCATTCACCACCAGTATTCAGCATTTACCTTGTACCAGGCACTGTTTGGGCAACACTGGAGCCAGAGAACTAGTGTAGAGCTTTCATGTTTTCCAATGTGTAAAAAAGAAGAACCTGACTAAGGTGGTAGTCCTTGAAGGCAGCTCCCGTCCCTCAGCAGGACTAATTTGCCTACTTGTTGGTAAAATTTCTCTCTACTGCTTGTGATTCCAGTTCATTTGGTTTCTTTACACTAATCCTACCAATTACAGATTAATTTGAGGAGTCATAAATACTCTCTTTTAAACATGTAATTGCCCCTGAGATCGTTGAGGAGCTATCATTAGGGTGAATTAATGTAACCGTTATTTTGTTGCTCCTAACACAAAACCAGGGAAGGCTGTCAAGGAAAACAGTTTTGATTGGGATAGAGGTAATTTTGGAAGTTTCCTGTGGCTGCTGTGACAAATTACCATCAACTTGGTGGCTTCAAACAGCATAAATATACTCTCTCAAAAGTTCTGGAGGCCAGAAGTCTGAAATCAGTAACGGGGCTGAAATCAAGCTCCACTGGAGGTGCTAGAGGAAAATCTGTTCCTTGCCTCTTCCAGCTCCTGGCTGGTGGCCATTTCCCTCCTATTTCTACCTCTGTAGTCACCTTGTCTTTCCCTCTTCTTTGTGTATGTCAAACCCCCCTCTGCCTTCCTCTTTAAAGGACACTTGTGATTGTATTTAGGGTCCACCCTGATGTACCAGGATAACTTCCCCATCTCAAAATCCTTAACCATATTTTTAAAGTCTTTTTTTTTTTTTTTTTTGCC
>JAQZBX010081149.1:0-13656 GCA_029593785.1 Cabassous unicinctus | reverse complement strand
CGATCCTTGTTTCTTGGCTTTTCTGGCACATGGCAGTGTCTTCTCCTTTCTCTTCCAACTCCTTTCTCTTCCAAGTTCTGTTGACTTCCAGCTTCTGGCTGTTCCCCGTGCTTCTTCCTTCCATGTCCAATCTCCTTTGCTTTTAAAGACTTCAGCCCTATTGGATTGAGGCCCACCTACATTCAGTTTGGGCACATCTTAACTGATAACATCTTCAAAGATTCTGTTTACCAGTGGGTTCACACTCACAAGACAGGAGTTGAACCTGAGCATGCCGTTTGTGGGGAACATGATACAATCCCCAACAGACATCAGATTTAAATGATTTTTCTTCATTCAATAAATGTCTTCTGATTATAGATCAACACACGTTCATTTTCTTCATTCAAAGACAAATATTTATTGACTGTCTAATATGTTTTTAGTGGACAATAAGGTGCCAATACAGATTTTTCCCCTTCTTGGTCTCTGGGACTATTTCTCTGAGGTTGAAACTGGAAATGATTGGGAAACAAGGCCTTCCACAGCTGATCTGAATGAGGATTTCAGGCTGAAGAAGCCCGTGTAAATGTCCATGAATTCAGAACCCTATGTGAAGTATTACTTATGTATTAACTGGGCTTAAGTATCCCTTTTCCACTCAAGGTTAACTTTGGGGAAGCTCTGTTACCCACATTTAAATATTCCCCAACTTTAAGACTTACATAATCCAAACTCATTGTTGTGGACATTTTGAACGATACAGTCACCTCCCTAACTTCACCTCGCCCTTCCTGGTACGTAGAGCCAAAGGTTTTGGTGTAATTGACCCTACCGTTGGCCATCGCTCCTTGGCATGGAGATTGGTTTAGACTTGGGCAGTCCAGTCTGAGCCATTCAGTACATGGTATTCTCCTGCCAAAGTATATTGTTTGGGAGTGGAAAGGCAACCCAGATTGGTCCAATCTGAAGCAAGCCTGGAGCCATTCTTTGATGGGAAGGAGTAGCCCAAAAAGACCTCTTTTCTCTGGAAGTTGTATGCTGAAGTGAAGCCTAAAACTGCTGCAAACATTTTGCAACAAGAAGGGTGTGTTAGTTTTCCAAGGGCTGCCAATGCAAAATACCAGAAAAGGGTTGGCTTTTATAATGGGAATTTATTAGGTTAAAATCATACAGTTCCAAGGCTGTGAAAATGTCCAAATCAAGGCATCACCAGAGATGCTATCTCATCAAGGGCCAACTACTGGCAATCCTGGACCCGTAGCAAGGCAAAATGATGGCTGGTCTATGTCTTCTCCAAGCTTACCTCCTCCCTGAGCTCTGCTGTGGGCAATCACACATATGGCTCATCTCTCCCCTCTCTTCCAGTCTTTGTTGCGTCTTCATCTTCGGCTGCTCTGCTGATTCCAGCCTCCGGTCTGTCTCTCAGCCTCTTGGGGTTTCTTTGTCTTTCTGCAGCTGCAGGTGGTCCTGGAGCCCTCTCTCACATGGCAGAATAAAAATGGCACTTTTCTTCTCCCCTCTCCTCAGTGTATATAGAACTCTAGTAAAGGATTAGGACCCACCCTGGGTCCCACAATCTAATCAAAGGCCCTAAAGTGTAGCAAGTGAAACAAAAGTGATCTGATCAGAAGGCCCCATCCACATGGGTTTACAGGCATAGGAGTGGGTTCACTTTAAGAACAGGATTTCCTGGGATCCACAAAAGACTCAAACCAGGACATTCTATGCTCGCCTCCAGCCAGTTTCTTGCAAGTAAGGGTTGGAAATGTAGTTATCCAGAGAGGATTTGTGGAAAGTCCTATTGTCTGATGATTGGGACCCCTGTGAACTGCATGTGAAACCAACAAGCTTTTTGTGAAATGAAACCACTATCAGCCTAGACTGAAAGAGACAGAAAAGGGAGAGATTGAAGGAAAAACAATTTCAAGCGCAAAACTGTGGAAGCTGAGACATCTTCTCAGACTGAAAGAGGGATCCCATCCATGTGTGTGGAAAGGGTGAGTTTGCCCCAGCATTTGAAGACAGTTGGCCGCCTGCCCCATTGTGCAGGGAGAATGTTACCACCCCAGGCTTCAGAGAGAGTGGGGCACATTCCCTGGGGATTGGGGAGAGTTAGGTCACCACCCCCACTGTTCTGAGGGGGTTGGGCCTGTGCCTCAGGGATTGGGGAGAGTGTGGCCATCACCCCAGTATTCTTGGAGGGTGAGGCTTAAAGCTCGGCCACACCCAGATGCTTGATGAGGGTGGAACCGAGAAGCTAGCCACCAGGCAAGCCCTTAGAAGGGGTGGGCCTCTGTGAGGCCCTGAGGAGAAGCAGCCATCGTTCTATAGATAACTCTCAGGCTTGGAAATCTCATGGAGTATGCCCTGCAAGTTTTCAGAATTCTTTGGGGCCTGTGACCGTTTTCCTTCCAATTTCTCCCTATGGTAATGGAAACATTTATCCTGTGACAATCTCTTCTTTGTATATTGGAAGCAGAGAATGTGTTTTCTAAGTTTCACAGGTCTACAGCTAGTGAGGAATTTTGCCCTAAGACAGACTACATGCCTATAACCGATTTTTATGCGATTTTGTACTTAGCATTGCTACTGAAGTGATTTAAGCCTTTTTGAAATATTGTGATGGAATGAATGTATTTTGCATATAGAAAGAACATGTCTTTGGGGGATCCAGAAGATGAGTGTGACAGTTTGAAGCTTTTTTTGTGAATCCCAGAAAAGATCACGTTCATGGAGTTAAATCCATTCCTGTGGGTGTGGGACCCTTTGATTGGATTGAATTAAGTTGGAGGCCTTTGAAGTACTTTAGTGAGGAGTGCCCAGGGTGGCTCTCGGCCCTCTTGCTGGAGTCCTCTTTGAATGGGAGAAACATGCAGAGAAACACAGGAAAAGAGAGCTGCCATTTTTACCCTGCCTTGTGAGAGAGAATTCCAGGATTGCCTACAAATGCAGAAAGACAGAGAAACCCAGAGAGACTGAGAGAGAGGTCAGAGGCTGGAATCAGCAAAGCAGCCCAAAGCTGAAGAAAGGAGACCTGGGAAGAGATGAACTAGATGTGTGAGGAGCTCAGGGAGGAAGTGAGCCTGCAGGAGAAGGCAGAGACTAGCTGCCATTTGCCTTGCCACATGGCAGGATTGGAGGGTCACCAGCCACCGACCTTTGGTGAGACAGCTTCTCTGATGATGCCTTGATCTGGATATTTTCACAGCCTTGGAACTGTAAGATTTTACCCTAATAAATTCCCATTATAAAAGCTAACCCATTTCTGGTATTTTGCATTGGCAGCCTTTAGCAAATTAAAACAAAGGGAAACTAGTCTGAGGATAAAACCAACCATGGAAAATAGAAGAGCCAAGAGAATGATAGAGAAACAAAGCCCAGAGCCCTGATTAGGCCATACCTGAAGCCTATCCTACCGCTGGATTATCAGTTATATGACAAATTTCCTTATTTAGGTCATTTTGGATTTTCTACTACTTATAACCAAAATGGGCTTCTGGATTTTCTGTTAATTTACTCAGTGCAGTGATGGGAAACCAAAGCAGATTCTCAACATAGTGGCTTAAAATTGCCACCAAATACCAACAGTTGCATCTTTCAAGTAGCTATATCTTGGTTCTTCTCAGGTTAAACCTTCACAAATCACCTCTGTGCTTCAGCCCAGCCCACATCTTTTGGCAGCAGATTGGGTGGGATTATATACGAGGAGAGCTAGCAGGTAGACCGGCCCACCAGCAAAGGAGTGAATTCCTTGAACCCTTTCCCACATGAATGGAAAGGCATTAGCCCCTTCAAGGGAAGTTGCTTTTGTAATCACTCCTGGTGAGCAATGAGGGCCTAAAGATGGGGAGTTTGGAGGAAAAAATGGCGATGGCAGCATGAATGGGTGTGGCTCAAGAAACTGAGCACCACTGGCCAGAACCCAAGAAAAGACCCTGTGTCCTGTTTGGTGTAAAACCTAGAGCGTGCCATGCTGCTGGCCTCAGCTTCCCCTTATTGTCTATGCTAGTCACCATGCTGGGCCCAGTCCGTGTGGCATCTCTTAAGCCTTCCCTCAAGCCCATTGATGTCAGTATTCAGATCCCTATTTTACTAATGGATGAGGAAAATGAGTCACAGATTGTCATCACTAAGGCCAAGTGATGTGTTATTACACATAATAGTGATGTGTTAGGGAAAGCAGATGTGGCTCAGGCGACTGGGCTCCCACCTAGCGCATGGGAGGTTGCTGGTTCGGATCCCAGTGCCTCCTAAAGAAGACAGCGAGCTGATGCAACAAGATGACACAACGAGAGATGTGGGGAGGAAAAACAATAAGAGACATAACAAAGCAGGGAGTGGAGGTGGCTCAAGCAATTAGACACCTCCCTCCCACATTGGAGGTCCCGGGTTCAGCTCCTGGTGCCTCCTAAAAAAACAGGGAAGACAAACAGACTCAACAAGTGAAAAACAACAAGGGGGTGGGGAGAAATAAATCTTTAGAGAAAAATAGGAGCAGATGTCGCTCAGTGGTTGAGTACCTGCTTCCCATGTATGAGGTCCCAGGTTCATTGCCTGGTGCCTCCTAAAAATAAATAATAAATAGATTAGCCTGGTACAGAATGGCACTCAATAAATACTTGTCAAGTGAATGAATGTTAGGTATTTTACTGAGGTTGCAAAGTGTGTTAGTATCTTTGTCCATTTAGGGAGTATATATAGCAGCTACCTTGCCTCAGGCCCTGGGAAGGCAAAGTGCCCCTCATGGAACTCAAGTCTCAACAGCTTGGATAGGTGTGATGAGAGGAGCTAACCAGGGATGGCCTGATGTGGGGGAGTAGGAAGACTCTCCTGAGGAAGTGTCATTGCAGCAGGGACTTGAGCCTGAGAAGGAGGCAGCAGCCCTAGGTGACAGGCAGAGCATTTTCACAGGAGCAGCAGCAGGTCTGTGAGCCCAGAGCAAGGAGCAGTGTGTGAAAGAACACGACCAAAGTGAAAAAAAACTTTTTTTTTTTATTTTAAAAAAGAAAACAAAACAAAACAAAAAATAAATATAAAGGAAAAACAAAAAATAAAGGAAAAAAAACCAAGGTGACATGAGCAGAGGAGAGAGGCACACGCGGAGCTCAAAGGACCAGGGCCCAGACCAGGCAGGGCCTTGTCGACCACACTGTATTAGTCAGCCAAAGGGGTGCTAATGCAAAATACCAGAGATTGGTTGGTCTTTATAAAGGGTATTTATTTGGGGTAGAAGTCCACAGTTACCAGGCCATAAAGCATAAGTTTCTTCCCTCACCAAAGTCCATTGCCACGTGTTGGAGCAAGACAGCTGCCGACGTTCGCCAGGGTTCAGGCTTCTGGGGTTCCTTTCTTCCCGGGGCTGCGTTTCTCTCCAGGCTTAGTGCCTCTGGTTCCTCCACAAGGTCAGCTGTAGACTATTAGGCTCTCTAGGCTTTGCTTCTCTCCACAAAGCCAGCTGTGAACTCTCAGTCGAATGGCTTGTCTCTATCCCAGGGCCTTCTCTCCAACATCAAAACTGCTCCCTCTGTCCTTTGCCTTGCCTTTTATATTCGATTCCCCACCCACCAAGGGGTGGGGCTCAACACCCTACTGACGTGGCAGTCAACGCCCTAATCATAACTTAATCATGCCCAGATTAACAGATCAATTTACAAGCATAATCCAATATCTCTTTTTGGAATTCATAATTACATCAAACTGCCCAACAGCTACACACACTAAGGATTTTAATCCTGAGAGCATGGGGAAGCCAGTAAAGGATTTTGAGCTTTGCACTTCAAGAAAAATTACTCTTTTATTTCTTAACCTGGTGATAAGGACATAAGTGTTTTTATAGCATGCTGTATAATTCTTTGAATGTCTGAAATATATCTTAAAGAGATTAGATTTTTTTTAAAAAATCATTTTCAGTACTGTGTGGTAGAAGTGGAAGTGGAAAGACTGTTGCAAGCAAGGGGCAGTGGTGACATGGACCGGAATGATGGCAGTGAAAGGAAAGAAGATGGACTCCAGTGATGTTAGGAGGGAGAAGCCGTGGGGCTCGGCGAGTGATGAGGTGGGGGAAGTAAGGGATAAAGAGGAACCAAGACTCCTGTTCCAGCTTGAGTAAAAAGCCCATGTGCCTAAAGAGAGAAAAATTATATTTTCATTTTAAAGACAGAGTAGGCAGACGTGGTTGGGGCAGGCAGAACTGGTTTCAAATTCACCATCAGTAACATTAGGCAAGTCATTTAGCCTCTCTGAGCGTCCGTTTCTTTCCTTCTCTGTAAAATGAAAATATTCAGAGCACGTGAGATGGTTGTGAGGATTAAAGGAGGGTGTGCATGTACAGCATTTCCTTAGCACGGGGCTGGGCACTCACTAAACAATCAGTAAATGGATTGGTGTGGTTATTTAAAATATGGAGAGACTTGTTTAAACATCCTAGTTGGTGGCGGGATCTGGGTTGCATCCCAGGACACCTAGTTCAGCCATTGGTCCTCAAATTGGGTGCCCATGAGAATCCTCTGGAGTCCTAAGCCTCGTCTCCAGAGATCTGATTTGGAAGTCGGGGACCAGGAATGTGCATTTCCATCTAGCTCAATATCTGAGTGGTTCAGATACTGGTTCATGAACACCCTTGGAGAAACATTGCTCTAGGCCCTGTTACTTTTATAATATAAAACACACACAAATACCCACCCACACCAGCCCCCGCCAGGGGTGATTAATCAGGCCTTGCATCTCTACCTGTGTTAGTTGCACTCTTCAGGTGTAAGTGACAGAAACATCAGTCAAACTGACTGTAGAACCAAAGGAATTTATTGATCATCAGGGCTTGACCTGCTTTCCCATCAAGTGGCTCTCCTTCCCAGTGTAGCTCATCCCCTCACAGGCCTGCTCCCCACAATAACTCATGGGTCCAAGCCCTCCCCATCCTTGCCAGTAGCAGTCCCAGCAGAGGACTAACAGCAGAGGTTCATACATGGAGCCCCACTGTCCTGGATTGGGCCAGCCTCCCCCAAACCACCTGACATTACCAGAAGAAGGGGAAACAGATACACAGGCAGGAAAAACAAGAGATGGCTCTCCTACTCTCTAAGGAAGAACTCAGAAATATCCCTGATACAATGAGCTCTCAGAGGTAGTGAACTCCCCCCATTGCTGGAGATATTCAGGCTATGGCCAGAGAGCCACTTCTGTAAGATGCCACCCAGAGAAAAGTTGTGATTATGCTTTCCTCTGTGCTGCTGGAGCCATAGACACAGTTCTAGTCCTGTTCTTGCTACTTCATGGCTGAGTGACTTTGGACAAGGTACTCTGAGCCTTGTTTCTCTCATCTGTATAATAACAACAAGCAGTTTCCTGAAGATCTCTTCTCTACCTGTTCAACAATCATAGAAATTTTAGCTGGGCACATGGTGCCCAGAATAAAGGCCACATTTCCCATCTTCCCTTGCAGCTAGGCGTCCATGGGACTAAGCACTACCCATGGGACATGTGTGAGCCACAGTGTTGTTGGGTCACTTCTGGGAACCTTCTTGTAGGGGCACCTGGCATGTGTCTCCAGTCCTTTCTTGTTTATCCCCTCCTAAGTCCTCCTAAGAACACAAGGAAGAAGGCCCCGTAGGGATGGAGAACAGTAAGCTGGAAGGAACCTGGGTGCCTGAAGCTAAAGAATTTCTGGCTTGTTTAAGCCACAGATATGGTGGACTTTCTTTTGCAGCTAAACCTGGCCCTAATTGATACGAGTGCCCATCTCACAGGGCTGTTGTGTTTGTAACTGAGGGTTAAGAATTAACAAATAATTATGATTACTAAACCATTATATAGATGCCTTTATATTATAAAATAACAAAAGGTTAATACCTGAAATTACTCAAGCTGGCTAGAGGGGTCCCACCCTGTTTATGGTTACTCTAGACTTGACTTCACCCTTGTGTATGCTTACCTTTGTGATAGTAATTCTAGATTGAATTTACCCTTGTTTATGGATTAGGCTTGCTTTACTATTGGGATGGTAACCACTGCACCCTCCTGCTTAATAGCCACATATGGAAAACCTTGTGACTGACCTCTGCTCTGTACTTTACTATCTCAGGACCTTGATCTCTGAAATGATTGTAACTTTGTGACTGCTCCTGGCTTGGGGTCCACCCTCATCTTGTTCAACCCCTTAATGTTTATTAATGAAGGAACATGAGTCCAGCTCTACCCCAATCATTCATTAGCACCCTGATATTATAAAATACTAGAATTTCTGCAGATCAGGGAGGCAGTTTTGGGGCCGTCTAAGGAGACTGACTCTTGGCCTCATTTGCTTGCACAACCAAATAAACTCTTTCTCTCTTTGAAACTCCGGTGTCTCAGGAATTGGCTTTAAAGACACATTGGGAGAAAAGAACCCGCTTTTGCTCAGTATCATGTTGATGACAAGAGGTGCATGTAATGTGTGTGGTGCCTGACATGTGTGCAGTAGGCGCTCAAAAGCAGCTCCATTTTTCTCCCAGTTTCCATGATCACTGCCCATTTCTTTCTTCTGCCTGTCTCTCCCTTAGCTCTTGGCTTGAGTTCCTGGGGTATAAAGAAGAGAAACCAACTCAGACCAAACTTCAGCAAACGGGAGATTTATTGGAAGGCTGAGAGGCACCCACAGGATGGGAAGAAAGGCTGGAGAGCCAGGCTTGGCTCAGACAAGCCCAAGAGCCCCCAGAGCTTCTGAGAGGCTGCCGAGTCACCAGATCCCAGCCCCAGTGGGAGTGGATGGCCACCATTGGCTCTTTCTCTGGTGCTCCCCTTGGCCCCACTTGGGTCACATACTCACCCCTCAGCTAGAAGGGGGGGAGGACCTTGACGAGCGCTAGACTGGATCTAACAGTGAGTCGTTCCCCAAACAGAAAGGGTCTGGATGTTCTTGACAGTAACAGAAAACCTGACGCAAGCAATAATGAAATGTATCATCTCAAAAACAGAAGTGTGGATATGGGGCTGGTGGATTGGGTGACTCAGCAACATCAGAGGCCCAGGCACTTTCCACTTCTCAGCTCTGCCCTCCCAAGGCTGGGAGCCGAGTGGCAGCAGCAGTCACAGGCATGAGCAGAGGAAGAAGAGAGACACGCTCCTCCTGTGACTCTTGGGAAGGAGGACCCTTTCCAGAAGCTTCAGCAAACTTCCCCTGGAGTCTCACTGGCCAGAGAATTGGGTCACACGCCCTTTCCTAAAACAGACACTGGCAAGGGTTTAGACTTTTCTCCTGGGGTGGAGAGAAATTGGGGAGTCCACCCCAGGTCGTTATTTGACCAGTGGTGGGCCCATTTGGTTGACGCATACTCGGCTGGCTAGGAGGGCCAGACCACATTGTGGAGAGTAGTTTCTATGAGCTCCCAGCAGTGGAACAATGTGATGCTGCTGAATCCTTTAGTTTGAGTTTCTGCTTACCAAACTGAAAGTCAGAAAATATTTCCAATGTCATCTGGCTCCCTCCTCCCAGGGGAAGTCTCACCGTCTTCAATAGATATGAAATATTCAAGAGAACTGGGGAACTTGGCCCACAAACATTGGCACCCACTGCTCTGGCAATGTGTAGGGAAGGAGTCTGTTGAGAATCCTGTGTCTGGAGCAAGATTCATGGTCTAGGTCTGCCTCTGACCAGCCCCATGGCCTTGAAATCAGCTTCAGCTCTCTGAGAATCAGTATCATCTGTGAAATGGGGACAAGATGCTTAGCACAGTGCCTGGCGCATAGTACGAGCTGAGTACGTGGGAGTTCCTAGGCACTGTGCTAGGCCAGAAGGGCCTCCGTTATGGACCCTGCCCTTGTCCTCCAGCCCCTCTAGCTAGCGTCCTGTGTCTTTGTGTCCTTCCATGGATGGTCTCTCTCCTTTCTCCACTTCCCTCCCTGTCTGCACTCTTCAGTCCATTCCCATCAGCATTTGACACTATTTATTCCTCCTTCTTCCTCAAAACATTCTCCTCTCTTGTTTTCCAGGATACCACATTGCCTTGGCTTTTCCTTCTGCATCCCTGGCTCCTCTTTTTTTCTTTGTAGCCTTTTCCTTACCTGCTTAAAATGTCAGTCCTGGGCCCCTTTGTCTACACTCCTAGAGGGGGGGACCTCATCCTGGTCCATGGTTTCAATACCAGCTGTGCACTGATGCTGCCCAAACCTCTCTGCCAAGGTCCCAGCTCAAGTCCAGCTACCCACTTGACACCTCCACTTGGACCATTCAAACCAAACATTTTCAAAACAACTAGCATGTCCCCCACACCTGTCACCCTCCCAGGCTTCACCATCTTGGCACCACTGTGAACCCAAGTGCTCCAGCCTCTTCTCCTCCATGTCCAATACATCTGCAATTCCCGGCTGTCTGTTCTTTGTCAAAATAGATCCTGAATCCATGCCCTCTTTTCCTTCCCCACTCCCAACATACTAGTCCGAGCCCTCAATATCAAGTGCCTGCACTTCCATTCTATTTTTAGTTTCCCTGTAATCCATTCTCTATCTAGGAACCATCTTCCATGGCCAAAACTTTGTTACCACCTCAAACAGAATCCCTGCACCCATTAAGCAAATTTTTTTTGATTCTTCTAGAATCAAACTATATAAATGGATCAATGGAAAAATAAATGGAATATTATTCGGCCATAAAGAATGCTGCAAGCTACAACATGGATGAACCTTGAAGACATTATGCTAAGTGAAAGATGCCTGTTATAGGTAAATCCATAGAGACAGAAAGTTAGGGTAATGAAAAAGTTCTGGAACTAGATAGCAGTAAAGGTTATAAAACATAGTGAATAACTGTACTTAATGCCACTGGATTGTATATTATATAATGGTTAAAATGTTAAATTTTATGTTCTCTTTTGCTGTAATTACTTTTTTTTAAAATCACACTATGTTAGTCCCCTGCTTAAAACTCCCATGAATTCTTGCATTTTACATGAACTCTCACCCTTCCCGTTGGCCTCTGCCCTGTTCTCTGACCTTACTTCTCTCACCACTCTGTTCCCCTCCCACCATGTTCCAGTAATTCTGGCCTCCTTTCGGTTTCTAATCAGGCCAGACATTTTCCCACCTTAGGGCCTTTGCATGTGCTGTTTTCCCTGCTTAGAAGGTTTCCCCCTCTTTTTCCATGGTTGGTTCTACCTCAGCTTTCAGTATTAATTGAAATGTCACCCCTCAGAGAGGCCTTCCCTGACCATCCTCCCTCAGTGGGTCCTCATCTCTATCCCCACCACTCTTCTCTGTCATAACCCCCGGTCATTTCTTTTAAAGTACTTCTCACAATTTGAAATTTGGTCTTTGCACACCTCCCTCCTAGGGAGTATGTTTGATGAGGGGCAGCAGGAACCTGCCTGTCTTGTTCACCTCTGCATTCTCAGTGCCTGCCATATAGTTGACACTCAGTAGCCATTCACTGAAGTAATAAAAAGGAAGGGATGGAGACAGGAGTCAAACTGGGTCTCTTGCCAAATCCTATGTTCTTTCTTCCCTTCCACATGATTCTAACCTTGAAGCAGAAGTTTGAGCCAAGTATCTGAGAGGAGGGTCAGAGTTAGCCGTGACCGTTTTTTTCTTTAACTTTATTTTGTACATTTAATAATTGAAAATAGAAATAATTAAAAACTAAAAAAAAAAAAAAAAGCAGTTGAATAAAAATATACATTTCTCAAATGTACTGGATACATAAAATATTTTTTTTTTAATCATATAATATGTTACACAATATATTTGGTTCATAGTAGCACAATCATACAGTATTTGTCCTTTTGTGTCTGGCTTTCTTCGAGCCATGACCTTTTAATGTAGCTATATTATCATGTATATGCATATCATAGGTGCCCAAGCCTTGTGCCAGTACTCTTGTCTGGTTGTCCCTGCTGTAAGATGAATCATTTCTGCTGGGGAAGGAGCTTCTGGACCCAGACAGCAGATGCAACTCTGGGAAATCCAAACAGCCCCTATGCCATCCCCTAGCTGAGATCACATCTACTTCTCCATCCTTCTTTCCTTTTTCTTACATTCTCCTAGAGCCAGGGCCTGGCTTTTGCCTTAAGAAGGGAAGTGGTCAACTGCAGCAGCTGACAACACTGCTCTGGAGGAACCAAAACCAGCAGAGGCAGACTCTTGGTCTTCCCACTTGGTGAAGCCAGAACCAGCCACTGCTGTGGCCCAGCCTCAGCTGTCCTGGGGCTTGAGCAGGACCACACCCCAAGGGCAGTGCTTAGGTCTTCCTCCAGATGCACAGTGGGCATCCAAAGGGAGGACACCAAGAAAGCTCCTGGGATGATGCCTGACACGTATTTAAGGAAGCTGGGCTTATTGTTTGGTGGGAAATGTGAGGGAGCGAAAGAACTGTGCTGGCCTTGCCCAAACAATTGTCACTCCTCTGTAGCAGAACTTTCTTTTTTTAAAGATTTATTTATTTTATTTATTTATCCCCCCCTTGCTGCTTGTGCTGCTGCGTCCATTCGCTGCGTGTCTTCTCTGTGTCTGCTTATCTCCCCCTTGCTGTGAGGTCTTGCCGCATCAGCCCACGGCGCTGTGCGAGCCGGCCTGCCCTCACAAGGAGGCGCCGGGAAGCGAACCCGGGGCCTCTCATATGGTAAACGGGGGCTCTATCCATTGCGCCACACCCGCTTCCTGCCGTGAGGTTGCTGCATCAGCCCACCGCACCGCTCAGGCCAGCGTGCCCTCACAAGGAGGCCTCGGGACGGACGCGAACCCAGGCCTCCCATATGGTAAACGGGGCTCTATCCACTGAGCCACACCCACTTCCCAGTAGCAGAACTTTCAAATCTTTTTTTTGTTACATGGGTCCTTTGACTTCTGGTGAAGCCTCTGGACCTCTTCTCAGAGTAACAGGTTTTTATTGGTGAGTGCTTTTGATTTGCTTTTGTTTTATTGTAGTAACATATATACAACAAAAAATTTCCCATTCTATCAGTTTTCATGTGTACAATCCAGTGATATTAATTACATTCACAATTTTGTGCTACCATTACCATCTTCCATGGCCAAAACTTTACCACCTCAAACAAAACCCCTGCACCCATTAAGCAATAACTTCTCATCATCCCCCTCTAACTCTGGCCCCTGGTCATACCTCTAATCTACTTTCTGTCTCTATGAATTTGCTTATTCCAGATATTTCATGTAAGTGAAATCATACAATATTTTCCTTTTGTGTCTGGCTTCTTTTATTTAGCATCATGCATTCAAGGTCATCCATGTTGTGGCATGTATCAGCACTTCATTACTTTCTATGGTTGAATAATATTCCATTGTGTGGCTATATCACATTTTGTTTATCCATTCATTTACCAGCGGACACCTAGGGTTGCTTCCACCTTTTAGCAATTGTGAATGATGCTGCTATGAATAATATCCAAGTTCCTGTTTTCAGTTCTTTGGGGTATATGTCTAGAAGTGGAATTGCTGGGTCATATGGTCATTCTATGTTTACCTTTCTGAGGAACTGCCAAACTAATTTCCACAGTGGCTATACCATTTTGCCTTCCCACAAACAAATGTACAAGGATTCCTATTTCTCTGCATCCTCACTAACACTCATTATTTTCTTTTTCTTTTCTTTTTTTTTTTTTACCGGGAGGTCCCAGGGATCGAACCTGGGTCCCTCCATATGGGAGATGGACACCCAACCATTTAAGCCACATCCGTCCCCATTCTTTT
>JAQZBX010081148.1:0-13709 GCA_029593785.1 Cabassous unicinctus | reverse complement strand
GCATAATTTCCAGAAGCATGAGAAGATTAGTAAATTAAAGGAAATGAGGAATAATTTATTTACGTTCCCCCAATTTAATTTTCTTAAAATGTTGATGGAATATATTTGCACATGTTGAAATATTTTTAAAAAGAAAACTAAAATTCACTTCACCACTGTATTTCAAATCTCCCAAATTCCATTTTATAAATAAAATTTACGCAAATTTTATAGATGGATGTAATGTATAGGAATTGTTTTTTCCTTCATTGCAGCTGTGGTTTTAGGAGCTTTAGAATAGGTAGAATAAAATTTATTTTTTGTGAAAATTTTTGAAGATTTGGACGGACCAGAAACAATGAAAAGTATTCTTTTAATCTTTCACACACAGATGAGATGAAGATAAAATTGAGACAATGAAAATGTATTTGTAGACCCTGGAAAAAGTTGAGATTGTGAAGTCACCTTCCATAGGAATGGTCTGTCTAAGACCATGTATCAGTACATCTGTCTCAGGAATCCCTGGCTCATGACCCTGAACCATGTGTATTTATACATTTCAATGAATACCTGAGTTATGTAACACTGAGAAAAGCAGGACTTACTGACTTGATACCTATTCAGTTTAGCAGAATTCTGGATTTTTCTTCAAGTTTCCCTGCCATTTTAGTGAATAATAGACATTTGAATTGAATTTAGATAGAAAGCAATTGACACATTCACTTGCATTTGTCAAAATGCATAACATATTCTTAAATGATTTTATAAATGAGAGGAAAATAAGTTCATCAGTATAGGGGAATAATCTAACCATACTGTTTTTTTAAAAATGAAATATCAAATTGTTCTTACTAAAAATTTCTTCACTTAATAGCTCTGAAAATTCTCATACAATAATTAAGCTGATTTTCTATTAATTTAATTTTAGTTTACTCTTAGCACTTAGTTCCCTGAAGGATATTAATCAGACCTTCTCAGTTTTTCTTACAGGATTAAGGTAACATCTAAAAGCTCAAACATGAAAAGCTTGATATCCTTGAATGGTTGGCTGAGAAAGGAGTCATTAACTTGCTAAACTTTAGTTTATTAGCTGCTAAAAACAAGGACAAATTTGATGTTCATGAGACAATGCAGAACTGAAAAATTCCATGTTCCTTACTATAAAGACAACTTGTGTCACTTCTTTTTCTTCTCTCCTACTTTTCCTTTGTAAACCCTAGCTCCCATTCTCACTTTGAACTGCTTTTAGGAAGATTCCCCCAGATCCTTGCTTATGCACTTCCAATAAATCATATTTTTAATGGGAAAAAATAAAAATAAAAAATAAAAATGAAATATCATTGATATTGCTTACCTTACAATAGGTCTATACATTTATTTAGAATTATTTGGAAAGATTGATTTAGTTTTGAATGTTTGAATGAAAGCTTTATAATCAGCAGAAAGAAGGCATAATTACAAGTTAATTGTGAAATTTTCCAGTTGTATATAACATGCCATGTCATGTGATTTTCTTTCACAATGGGGTGTTATATATTCAGAGTGTGCCTGTGACTGTGAATGCATCTGAAAGGCAGATGACAATTCAGCAATGCTAATTGTGTTACTGGAACCCCATACACATTTTCTTTTATATATACAGTTTCTGCTTCTTTAGTGTTGTTATTTTGTACATCACACTCAGGATAATGGTTAGGAGAGTGCTGTGTAAACACAAATTTCTGTGATGTTTTAGGGGTATGTGACCTTCAAGAATGCGGCTGTAGACTTCACCCAGGATGGGTGGAACCTGTTAGACACATCCCAGCAAAAGTTGTTCAGAGAAGTGATGCTGGAGAATGCCAATAACCTGGTCTCAGTAAGTGAGACTCTCAAAATTTGTCTACCATTTATATCTATCACTTATCTATCATCTGTTTAACCTATCTATCAATCCACCTATATATTTATCATAAATAATCTTCCATTTATTTATTCAACTATCAGCATCTCTGTATTGTATAACCTTTATTTTCTCTTATATAGTTATTCTTTATAATTTTAATACATTTTATTGTTATAAAAAATACAAGTGCCTAAGTGAATATTTCCTTATTTTTTATGTATATCTAGTTCATCCCAATAGAATTTAATCCTCTTGACTACAACTTAATGTATTTCTTGTTCTGAGAACTCAATGAATACTTTTTGAAAGGATAAGTAATTCACTATGGTGAAATAAGTATTTTGATCCAAGACCTATGCTAAGGCTTCAGAACAAAATAGTAAAAACATTTCATATATCCTTTTCCATACAGAATTTAGATCACTCTTCTGGGATTTATATTAGTTGGATTATTGTTGAACATAATATTCAATCACTTTGGAAACACAGATGTCTCCCCATTTAGAATATGGGTGACACTGCATTTTCTCTTTGTACTAGTGCATGTGTAACAATAATCAGTGGTCCTCATTGAAATGGGCAAAAGGTCAAGATTTAAAATTTCTATTGAAATATTATCAATGATCTGAGTTCTATGTTTTGTTCCATTACTGACCTTCAGTGCTTATTTTATTCTTTTGTAACCTGCCATGTGTATCATGATCATGCTCTGTTACTTTCAGAATTAAAAATCCATGTAACATTTTATTATAAAAACAGGATATCAACTCTGCAAACCAGATGTGCTTTCCCAGCTGGAACAAGGAGAAATGTGGAGAGAAGGAATAGGATTTCCTCAATACCAGATTTCAGGTGAGCTTAAAGGACCTGTTCATCAGAAGAGGGCACTCACGAAATAGAAAGTGCGTGATTGAATATTTTAATTTCAGGATTTCTTAAGTAAATTATGATTTCTTTAGGCTTACTTGCATATATCCTTGAGTTATTATTTCTAAAATGTAGCTGTGGATATTGGGGAAATTTTAGTCACATGTGATTATTCCATATATATCTCAAGCTTTATCAAGTGTCATTGGCATTGTGAAAGGGATATTCATTTGTTATTGCAATCAAACCTTCACATGATTCTTGTCCTGGTCCTATTTTTGGAATAAATTTCCCTCTTTTTTGTCTCCCTCTCATCCCGTATTTTTTTCACTCATATTCCATTGCTGAAAATCTTTTCTGATTGTAATGTCCTCTAATGTTTTCTTTTCCCTAAAGTATTCATTAATTCGATATTTTTCTAAGATAATTGTGAATGTGGGAAACATACTGAAAGAGACACTTGGAACTTTCCAAAATTTTTGTCCCCTTAATTGCTATTCTAAAAATTTATTTATATATTTTTAATTACTACTGGGAGGAAAAGTACTTTTAAAACATGTGAAATGATAGAAATGATAGACAGCAAACCTAAATGTAGGAAAGACACTTCTAAAATCATGACATTGGTAAGCTTAATTTTGTGAACCTTAATATTTCAAATAGATGCCTATGGATGGCATTAAAATCATGAAATTGTAATTAATGTTTGGATTAAATGCTAATCCAGCAAAAATCTGTGATAGTTTGAATTAAGGAAAAAATTAACCTAAACATGAATTCTTAACTGAGTTCAAATAAAAAACTAATTGCATAAATGTGTTTCACATACATAATCAGTGAAACATCATGAAGCTCAAAATTAATCAGATGCTTCTGCAATTATATTGTTATAATATAGAATTTCTCTGTGTATGGAATCGAATAATGTGTATTTGAATCCATCATGGCAAATGCTTTAGTTGGAGACTATCACTAGTGGATTAGTCTAGGTTTCACTTGTAGGGAAACGAAGAAATTAATTGTTTTGGACAAATGTTTTACAGTCTCACGTCTCATTCCCCACCACAGAGATCTCACACCCAAAAGAATACTTTTAAGGTAATTATTTGAAAGAATATTCATTTCACACATCCACAGTGAAACAACATGCATTCTCACATGACAAGGAAATCCTATTTCAGGAATCCACCTCCAACTGTCCTTAGTGATCATTCATCTTTTAATCAACATAAGCATATTGGCCATAGAAGTAAATCATATGAGTGTTCCCAAATTGCTAAAAATTGTTTACAATGCTCTGACCTCAGACAATACAATGGAATTCCCTTTGGAGAGAAACCCCATGGATGTCATCTATGTGGGAAAGCCTTCAGTCAATGTGCTCATCTTAAAGTACATGAGAGAACTCACACTGAAAAGAAATCTTTATGAATGTCATCTTTGTGGGAAAGCCGTCAGTCACTCCTCTTCCCTAAAAGAACATCAGAGAACTCATACTGGAGAGATACCCTATGAATGTTATCTTTGTGGGAAAACCTTCAACCACTCCTCTTCCCTAAAAAAAATCAGAAAATTCACACTGAAGAGAAACTCTATGGATGTAATCTTTCTTGGAAAGCCTTCAGTCAACATTCGCATCTGAAAGGACATGAGAGAACTCACACTGGAGAGAAACCTTCAGTCAATCCTCTTCCCTAAAACATCATGAGAGAACTCACACTGGAGAGAAATGTCTATGAATGTTTTCTATGCAGGGATGTTTTCACTCAGCATTCCATCTTCATTGACATGAAAGAACTCACACTGGAGATAAACCCTATGAATATCATCAATGTGGGAAAACATTCAGCAATTATACTAATCTTTGACAAAATGAGACAACTCACACTGGAGAGAAGCCCTAAGAGTTTCATCAATGCAGGAAAGCATTCATTGAACAATCCCATCTTCAACAACATGAGAGAACTCACATTGGAGAGAAACACTATAAGTTTCACTTTTGTGTGAGAAACATCAATTTTCTAATCTTAAACACCATGATATAACTCAGAATGTAGAAAAACTGCATGGATGTTGTGTATTCACCTGTATTTCTGCCCTCAGGCAAAATTAAAGAATTCTTGCTGGACAGGAACCTTAATATCATATGTATGGGATAACTTTAATTTTTTTGACTTTAGGCAATAGGAGATTACTCAAATGGAGATAATCCCTATGAACATCAACAATTTAAGATAATATCTGTCAGTATCCTCATTTTAAATGTAACAAATAACACTATAAATATTTTTGCATATTTAAGAGACTTCACCCATAGATTTAACCTTTAAACATTCAAGAGAACTCACATTCTGAAGAAACACTGTTTTTAATGTGTTCAGAAATTCCTGGCATCATCCATACTTCTTAAGATAATCTAATAACATTCATAAGGGTGAGAATCCATATGTATGTTATGTAGCAAGGCCCCTAAAAGATAAATAATATACTATGGGAGAAAAGACATAGTGTAAATATAAAGGAATTGGAGAAACCTCTTCTACCACTCTAATAAGCTAATAAGAAAAAAATCACATATGAGGAATTCTACATCAGTATTCAATATAGGATTGTCTTAATTCCTAATTTATCCTTTGAATTAAATGAGTGCACTCTGAAAGAATGAAACACTAGGTCTACCATTCAGTAAGAGCTAAACCTTAATGTGCTAAAGGAAACTCAGTTTTAAGAATACCCACAAAACATTAAATACACGGAAGAAGAATTCATTAGAATGATGAAACACCTTGAGGGATTTCCAGAAAATTCATTGTGGAGAATGCAATGAAAAATCATTGGAAATCATTTATTTAGAGATTAGGAGGTTACGTGCAACAGTAATTTTGTTTCTCTGATGGGTATTGTTTGAGAGGCTTTGGAAAATGGGTATCTAATGGATGATTTTGTGAATATCAACTGGAAATTTTATAGGTTTGGGGATAGGAAAATGTGTGAAGTCTGTGATTTTGGAATCTTTCCCCCAGAAATGAATGTACTTCTCTGGTTGCCTTTCCTGGGTCATTGATTAAATATCTGAAGGGGAGGAACAGATATGGTCACTTTGTTCCTAAAATTTGATAAAACAATACTTGATCTCTGTGACTAGAATTTTTATCAGTGGGTGTGAGAATCATGCACACAGTAGTTCACTGTGCCAGGCACAAGTCCAGATCATTCCCACTTCCCATTGCTAATTTCCCAGTATAAAGTATCCAGGAAAAATGCACTGCAATAATCAACTTGTTAATACAATATATAATAGATTGCAAAACATTCCATACCCATAGGCAATGCCATTATGATGGTTGACATCTGGAAATCCTGTCCATGCAATTAATTAAAGCATTAATTTTCAGAGCATGCAAATAATGAAAAATTGCAGCTAAGTTTTTTAAAAACCAATTAATTTTGTTGATACATGTCAGTAAAGAATACAATCCATCCAAAGTGTATTGTGAATGGTATTTAGCATAATCACATAGTTGTTTATTCAGCACTTCAACCATTATTAGAACATTTTCATTATTTCAATAATAATAATGAACAAAAAAACAGAAAAAGAAACAAAAATTCATCACCTCTCAATCTCTCTATGATTCTCTTGATGTACATAGCTGCTCTTTTTGGCTATTCCTGCATATTTATTTATTTTAAGGAATTGAATTTAGATATAGACGTATACCTTACAATCTATCCTAAGTGTATATTCAATGGGCGTTTGTATAATCAAAATGTTGTGCCTTCCTCACCAAAATAGGTTTAGAAAAGTTTCTTTAGTCCATAAAGAAAACCTCATGGAAACGGATGTGGTTCTAGTGATTGGGCTCCCATCTACCATATAAGAAGTCCAGGGTTTGATTCCCTGGGCCTCCTGGTGAAAAGCAAGGTGTACTGTGTGGCAAGCTGGCCCATGCAGCATTCTGACCCACATAGGAGAGCTGACCCATGCAGGAGTGGTGGCCCACATGGAGTTCTGGCCCACATGGAGAGTTGGCACAGCAAAATGATGCAACAAAAAGAGACACAGAGGGGAGACAATAAGAGACATAGCAGATGAGGGAGCTGAGGTGGCCCAAGAGATTGAACACCTCTCTCCCACTCAGGAAGATCCCAAGATCAGTTCCTGGTGCTGCCCAAAGAGGAGACAAACAGACACAGAAGAAAACACAGAGAGAAGACAGCAAGCACAAAACAATGAGGAAGGGTGAAATAAATAAATAAAATAAATCATTTAAAAAATTCTGTTGGAAGAATCTGAAAATAAAATTTAAAAAAGGAAATGGAAAGACTCCACATCTCTTAGCAGTCACTTCACAATCCATCTATCCTGTCACAACTCTACATTACTAATCTAATTTCATCTTTATAAATTGATTTGTATGTTCATATTAAATAAATGGAAACAAACAATTTTGAATTTATTTTAGTATATGATGTGATAGAATAGTCTACCTATTTTTTGTTAGAGTTTTTAAAATTATTTTTTAAACATATTTAAATCAAAGAAATGTTACATGAAAAATGTAAGGGATTACTATATGTCCCACTCACTACCACTCCTGCACATTCCCACATTAACAGCATCATTCACTAGTGTGGTACATTTGTTACAATTGATGAACACAGATTGGAGCATTACTACTACATGTGGATTTTATTTTACATTATAGTTTAAAGTCTTTCCCACAGAATTGCATAAGTTATGATAAGATATATAATAACCTATATCTGTCATTGCAGTGTCATTCAGGACAATTCCAATGTCCTAAAAATGCCCCCGTATTACACCTATTTTTCCATCTGCCATCATTTATTCCCCAATACTTAGGATTCTGGGTTGTTGATGTCCACTCCACTGATGATTGAGAGGGGGCTTTGGTACCATCAGGCAGATGGATGGGACTATCTTGCTTGCAGTTATACATTCTCTCTGTTCCTTGGGATGGTTATTGTACATCATCATTTCCTTGTTAGTTGTCCTGGGTGAGTCCAATGAACTGGGGAGTAGGTATTGCCACCCTGTTGAGATTCAAGAATGAACTGTCAGATGGAAAGCCCAAATATTTAAGTCTCTCGGACAAAAAGTAACAACTCTAGTACTAATTATAGGTTCAAATAGAAGGGGCAGAAGGGTCATGTGAGGGAAACCTCAACTGAGTCTAACTCTGTCACCCTGGGGAGCATAAATTCCAAAGTAGGGTCCATTGGCAGGGCATCAAACTCCTGGGCTGTTTGCCCTGCCCGTAGTGTATGGATTTATCCAGAGCCCTCAATAGCCCCACTATTTGAAGGCATATCTACTGTGGCAATCAATGGGGTCCTGCTGAGACATGCATAAGTATAACCTCTGGGATGACCTCCCAACACACTTTGAGGTCTTTTAGCCATATAAACTCATTTGTATTTACCATTTCCTCCTTTTTTTCAAGGTCTTTTTTCCAGTTGCATTGCTAGTTGGTGCTTGATAGTAATCCCTTGGTGCCAGGGAGGCTCATCCCCAGGGTCATGTCCCATGCCAGTGGGAAAGTAATGTATTTATATGTTGAGTTTGGCTTAGAGAGAGGCCACATTTGAGCAATGAAGATGCCTTCCAAAGGTAACACTTAGGCAACCTGCAATCCTAGGCTAACTTTCAATTTCAAAAGAAAAGGTTCATAAATACAGTTATCAATATCAAGGGCCCATCAATGGTCCATCTTACTTCACTAGTCAATGGCCTTGTACTTAGGGGATTCTTGCTGTCCCTTTAGCAAATGTGGCAGAACTCACTAAGATGGGAATTGGATATTCTTTCAGTTATTATGTGGATCTCTGTCCACCATTACAGTGCCCCATGAATATTGGAACTCATTCATATGCTTTCTAAGTATGCCCCAGGTGAATTTCCTCCAATGCATCCCACATCATTGACACCCTGCACCAATGACTCTCCCCTGCAACAGTTGTAACACTTCTGTTATGCAAAAATTCATTAAAAATGAAACCAACATAACCAAATAAAATTAATAAGAAAATGAAATAATAATGATAGTTTTTAAAAATTGCAAAAATACAAAGAATTCAAATAATTTGAAATAATTAAAAGATAAAAAATAAAAAAAATACTTGGCATTATGACTTTCATCACTGTAAGATCTATTGTGTATATAGTTATGTTTTTTTCCATTTATTCTCCCAGTGTCTTTTTTTTTAATTTTTTAAATTTTATCTTCAAAGAAGATTTAGGTAACAGAAAAGTCACATAGAGAATATTGGGGATTCCCATATACCCAACATCTTCCCCATTTTCCATTTTCCCATATTAATAACATTTTACATGTGGTTGGTACATTTGTTACAATTGATATACACATATTGAAACATTGCTACTAATCATGGTCAATGATTTGCAGTATAGTTTACATTTTGGAACATACAATTTTATAAATTTTGATGAAATTTAACATGGACTGGATCCATCATTGTAAGATCATGCAGAACATTTCCAATGCCACCAAAATGCCCCATTTCCATCTTTTCTATTCCTCTCTCTTCCCCCTCAGTACCCACAGCAACACCAAGCTTCACTATTTGAAGTACAAGATTCATAGTTACTTGCAACAATATTGAGGGCTTGTCATCCTAGCCTGTTCTCCCCTATTAGGCACTGCATATGCTCTCAAGCTACTCCCACCCCTCTATTTATAGCAGAGCAGGACTCCTCAGGATGGGATTCCAACACCTTACCATTCGTTGTGCAGGTCTCCAGCCACTGATACAATGCACTAAGAGAGGATGAGCACTCATATACTACATAGAAGACTGTTCCAAGTGCATGCTGTCCCACATGCCTCCCACATCTAACACCCTAAACCAGTAACCTTCCCCTGCCATATTATCCAAAAAAAATATTACCAACATTATAGTTTAAACCACAAACCTACAAATCCCTGCAGTTCATCCACTCCCTCCCCTAACTCTCCCCCCAGTTCCATAGACAGTTTAACCACCTCCACCCTAAAACCATAACAAACCAGCATTGCTCAAACCAATAGGATCACCACACCAGTGTCATGCCCATCCACTGCACAAATACACCCTTCCACCTTATCATAGATTTTGCCCATGTGGGCATTGGCTTACAACCCTGTATTCCCTTTCTGTCTGTAAAATTATCTTCCATACCCTAACTTTGTGATTCTCCTCAACTTGTTTAATTCATGTCAGTAAGGTCATATAATAAGTATTCATCAGTGCCTGGCTTGCTTCACTGAACATAAGGTCTTCAAGGTTCATCCATTTTATCCCATGTGTTAATACTGCATTCCTTCTTACAGCTGAATAGTATTATAATACATTGTATGTACATACCAGAGTTTGTTTATCCATTCATCTGTTGATGAATATTTTAGTTCTTTTCAACTTTTGGAAATAGTGAATAATGCTGCTATGAATATTGGTTTGCATAAATCTGTTCATGACCCTGCTTTCAATTCTTCTGGGTATATACCTAGGAGTAGCATTTCTGGATCATAGGGCAGTTCAATAGTTAGCATCCTGAGGACCTGTCAGACTGTCCTCCAGAATGGTTGCATCATTCTGGATTCCCATCAGCAGTGGGTAAGGATTCTTATTCTTCCACATCCTTTCTAACACATGTAGTACTCCGTTATCTTAAAAGCCATCAGTCTAATGGATGTAAGATGATAATACATTGTAGATTTAATTTGCATTTCCTTAATAGCTATTGATGTTGAGCATCTTTTCATGTGATTTTTAGCCATTTTTATTTCTTC
Organism: Cabassous unicinctus; assembly: GCA_029593785.1. Lineage (NCBI taxonomy): Eukaryota > Metazoa > Chordata > Mammalia > Cingulata > Chlamyphoridae > Cabassous > Cabassous unicinctus. The sequence goes on along the minus strand of JAQZBX010081148.1, from coordinate 3,164 downwards.
TCTGAGAAATATCTCTTCAAAGCATCCATTTTTTAAAAGTGGGTTACTTGTTCTTTTTATTTTTGAGGTGTAGGGTTTCTTTAAATATGCTGGATATTAGGCCCCAATCAGATATATGGTTACCAAATATTTTCTCCAATTCAGTAGGCTGCTTTTTCACTTTCTTGACAAAATCCTTTGAGGTACAAAAGTTTTAAATTATTAGGAGGTCTTATATATCTATTTTTTCTTTTGTTGCTCATGCTTTGGGTGTAAACTTTATGGAACCATTTCCCAATACAAGATCTTATAGATGCTTCCCTACATTATCTTTCAAGTTCTTCATTGTCTTGGCTCTTATATTTAGATCTTTGATCCATTTTGAGTTGATTTTTATATAAGGTAAGAGATGGTGTTCCTCTCTCATTCTTTTTGATATGGATACCCAGTTCTCCAAGCACCATTTGTTGAAGAGGCCATTCTGTCCCAGTTGAATTGACTTGGTGGCTTTCTCAAATATCACTTGACTGTATATGCAAGGTTCAATTTCAGAACTCTCAATTCATTTCTGCTTGTCAGTTAGTCTATCCTCATGCCAATAAAATGCAGTTTTGACCACTGAAACTTTGCAGTATATTTTAAATTGAGGAAGAGTGATTCCTCTGATTTTGCTTTTCTTTTTCATTATGTTTTGGCTATTCAGGGCCCCTTGTCCTTCCAAATAAGTTTCAGAGTTATATTTTCCAATTTGCCATGCGAATCAAATGGAAACACTCTGAAGCTTCATATTCTTTGGGGGAGGCCCCCTTTATCCAATCTCCTTCAATATATATATAGTCAGCAATCTCAGGAGGCATGCCCAAGCAATTGCTGTATGCAAAAGCTCTCAAAAAGTTTCTTTTCCCCCACAGTAGATAATGGAGATGGTGAAAGCTCTAAATAAGTAACAGTGTTAAGTAAAATGCCCTCCTTGTTTTCAGCAGGTACTGATAACAACAGGCTTTTCCCTTGCAGCAATAATTTGTTTGCACAGCAAAGCAGGTTTAAACTGTTCAAGGATAATTTATCCAAAGTGTTCCCACATCTCCCCCTTTACTGTTAAAGAAAGAAGAAGAGAAGGAAAGGGGAAATATATCCTGACACAGTTGTTTAAAATATCTGTTTGATTTGATGATTGGTAGTAGTAAGGCTAGGTCATTGTCAGCTACCTGGGTTCCAAACAGGGCTGTGTGGGAAACAAAGTAGCTATGGGGGTAGTTGACCTTCCTTGGGAGGGGGAAGGGTTAATATCCTACCTCTGCAGGCCCTAAAATTCTCTCCTGATGGCCCCCTGTGACTGTGCCTGTCTTAAGTTTTTCCTTCCCTGAAAAATTTTACCAGCCATCCTCTGAGGCCAAACAAGGTCATGTGAGACTGCCAAAGTTTACATGGCCTCCATGCTCAACACCTGCCTTGGGATACCCATGTTCACTGGTGGGGCCCCAGCTCATGTAACAAGTTTTGGAAAACTAAGGTTTACCTGCACCTACTAGGATTATACAGCTTAAGGAGTCACATGAAATTCCAAGTTTTGGATGTGTGCAGGATAACCCCAGAGTATGGTAAAGTTACAAAAGTCAAATGAGAAGGAAAGAAAGGAGACTTAGAGGTAAAGCTGAAAGACATAAGGCTTACTCTTACATTAGGGAAAATGACTTGTTACAAGAATGAATCAAATAAATTTTTGTTAGCTAGCAGAGCTGAGCAGAACATTTACTAAAATTAAACTAGTTTAATAATATTTATGACAAACTGATTTAAAAGTGTTTTAACTAAAGGGCTTTTAAGTCTTCTTGTTTCTTTGTTCTTGATTTTTGGATGTGGATAAGAAAGATGAGGCAGTGACTAAGTTGATGAATTTTTGTTCAGCATGATGTGCTGGAGAGAGGGCTGGATGAATTAACTTAAGGATTAACAATACAACAAAAAGCATGATTATTTCAATAAGAGATATTGCCCAGATTCTGATATTTAGGGTATGAAACAAATTAGATAAATTTAACCATTGCAGATTATTATTAAGTGTTTGAAACACATTTTGCTGAGCAAGAAGTTGTATATAGGATAGTTGAGATTTTCCAGATGTAGTTGGAGAGCAAGCACTTCTCCCTGTAGATGGGAGGGAAAAACCCTTTGTAAGTAGGTTTTCTCTTTGCTCCCATAAAATCTGGGAAATATTCCAAGGTAAGGGGATGACACAAATTTTTAACATATTCCCAGTCACACTGCAAATCTTGTCTGATAAGTAGAGCTTGCTGTTTTTCACCTATCCAAAGAATAGATGCTTCTAATGCATCAAGTTTGATAAGAATAGTAATATTGATATGAGTTTGTGTTAAAAATTTCATCGGAGACGTTGGTAATATTTTATTAACATGAACAGTTTAGACAGATACTGTTAAGGTGACTGCCACAGTGGTGGCAGTGACAGCTATGATAATGGCTGAAATAATGAAAGTAATAAGTGTACTAATGAATTTATTAGGTTTAATTGTTATATTTCAATATTTTATGATGTGTATACATACATTCACATGGTTATCAAATTGGTGGGCACACTCATATACCTGGCTCATATTTGGCTAGGGTCCTGGATAGATACAAGATAAATACTAACATGTATATTTAATTCAATAAGTTTATACAGATAATTAGAGTGAGAAATAAGAATAACATAAGCAATTAAAAGATTAAATTAATATTGAACAGAGTTATCGATTGATAGATAAATAGAGCAGTTTTACACATATATACTCACTAACATCTAGCTTTTGGCTGGGAAGTTTGGAATTACAGCTTATTCTTGAGTTTTGATAGAAAACATTTGTGTAGAATACCTTCTCATAGGGTGGGACTAAAATTGGTTTGACTAGGGATTATCCATTATACTGTTCATTATTAATGAACTTGATACTATAGATGTCTTATTTGTTATAAAACATCCCTGATGTGCTTACGCTTTACTTCTTATTATTTATCCTCCAATAAGAAAAGTACTGACTATATAGGTATAGATTTTCTGATTAATATTTTGGGCTACTGCATACAGTAATGGTAGGACTACTGCATACAGTAGTCATGTTACTTACTTTGGTGGACCGACTGATCTCCAAACTGGGGCATTGATGTCCAGTAAAAGAATGATT